>JAOEHY010038247.1:9549-30919 GCA_025447955.1 Psilopsiagon aurifrons
TTTATCCACCGAGTGGTCCACCTATCAAATTGATGTCTCTCCAATTTAGAGACAAGGATGTCATGTGAGACAGTGTCGAATGCTTTGCACAAGTCCAGGTAGAAGACATCCAGTGCTCTACCCCTGTCCATCAGTTCTGTAGCACTATCATAGGAAGGTTTCTGGATAACACACCTTCCACAGCTGTTCACTCCTAGATTCATTCTGGCCCTTTCAAACAAGTTGAACAAGAAATTTACGTTTATTGTGAACTTTAGCACATGACAATTTTTTAGATTAAGAATGTGTTCTTTCTTATTTAAGCCAACTGCTGGAATACACAGTGATGAGTGAGATAGGACAACCCCAGTGCATTGTCTCCAGGGAACATAAGGCGAACATAAAATTAACCCTCTTCAGGCTTTCTAGTCCAAAGGAACTCTTTGCACTCAAAGGGATGTGAGATCCTGTTCTGAGACTACAGAAGTCATGGGACTGTACTGAACTGAGAGCTCCAACAGGTTTCCCACTTCTCCATTTCTGGATATAAATGGCATATTTGAGTAAAAACCTTTACCAATGACTTCTCCGCTGGTTTCTTGAGTTACACTTCCCATGTTGAAGTCTGATGGGAGCTGAACTCAACAAGCTTTTCTGACCTCTCGCTTTGGCCTGTGAGAGATTTGTTTATGCAGGCAGACTGGTTCTCATGGTTGAAGCCACTCGCTTTCTCCCTAGGTGGTCTTTGTGTCCAATGGAGGGTGGTACTGTGGGTCTGTGAGGAGCATCATGCTGTGGTCTGAGCAGCTGGAAGAGGGGAGGTCACAAAATGAAGTCCCGAACAAGGGAACAGGGATGCTCTAGGGCTGTATTAGAAATAGTGGCTTCTCCCATCTGTTCACTCCTCTTAAGTTCTCCACATACTTAGAGCTGGTACTCTGGCTGGCACGGTAGTTTCCTGAGATATCTGAATTTAAGCGGAATTATGCTATTTAAAAGATACGTCTTTATTGTTTTTCATACCCAAACTCAAAAATGGCCCAGATTTATGATGCTTACCTGACCTGTGGTGGCCTTTTTCCTCTGGTGATTTAAAAGTGGACTTGAGAAGCAGAGATGTTTTAATTTCTTCAATTCATTTTTTTCTTTCTTTTTTCTTTTCCCCCTCTTCATTCTCTTCCACACTTAAAAAAATCCCACAAATACCTAAAACATTCTTTCAGCAGCATGAGATATATGCACACCAGTGCGTCCCAAGGTACAGATTTTAGCAAGGAAGGAAGACGTGCATTTTTTCTATAACTGTGGCCATTACACAAGAGTGCTGGATAGGAAGGCCACTCTTAAGAAGCTCCTCCGTGGCCTGGAAGGGTATCATGTCTGTTTAGGACAAGTTACTTAATTCCACACATTGGTAAATGGACAGGGATGTGAAAGGGCATGTATATGAAAGAGGAGGACTTTTTATCTCACAAACTGGCCTCAGGGGTTTTGGTTCAAAACCAGACAGGAGTTATATAGAATTCCCATACTACAGCTGGTGCACCCATAACTGCGTTGGCTATAATAGGATTTTTTACTGTGCTAGGAATGAAATATTGGGCTCCCATTGTTATCTTTCCTTGTGCAGCTGTAAAGAATTTATTTGTGAGTTTTACAATATCCAGAGGTGGTTCCTTTGTACCTTTTTTCAATAAAGTTGAAATGCCAAAATTTTTTAGTTTCTTATTACTCTCTTTGCCCAGTACAAAGCCCTTGTAGCAATCCTGAGACTGACACATCTGTCCTATTGTGAACCTTTTCTGAAAGAGACCATTTCAATTTCCCTGCATAGATGGTCCTTCTAATACCATTTTTAGTTAGCCCCAATATTGAGTCTTTTCCAGCATCTTGAGTTCAACGAGCTCATGCCAGACTAGTGAGACTTTTATTAATGGTTCTGAAGTGTTATGTTATTTTGTCAATTCTTGACAAGACCCTGGGTCATACCTCAGATTTTAGGCATTCTGTGTTCAGTGTATTGAAATTTCTTGTGAGCCTGAAGTTCCCACCTTAGAATTGAAAAAATGTCATACATGAATGTGGGGATAAAAACGTTTCACTAGAAAAGGATACCTAAATTGCTCAGAATACAAAGGAATCAGGGAGCCATTTCATTGCCACATGCTAGCTTGCTCTCTCATCTCTTTGGTGAGACTACCGTTCTTTAAAGAGTTTGGCCCTGGTTTGTCATTGCCTTAAGTGGAAGCAGGAGGAGGCACTTGTTGTGACTTCCCAAATACTCCACTTTCCATCATCAGTCAGTGACTGCTCTTGAGAATCATTCTGGATTTGATACTGTTGTTTGACATCCTGACAGACATAGTCCTTTTTAAAAAAATCTGCCAGTATTAAAGGTAACTTTCATGTTAATGGAAATGACAGCTAGCAAAGAAATACACAACAATAAAAAGAGTCCATTTTAGGTTATACTTCTTTTGGTGTGAGGTGTCCCTGCCCATGGCAGGGGAGTTGGAACTAGATGATCTTAAGGTCCTTTCCAACCCTAACTATTCTATGATTCTATGATTCTCCCTGTATCCTGATTCCTTAAAAATCAATTTAATCGATGTTAAGAAATGCACCTTTTTTTCCACTGAGATTTTTTTTCACTGCCTTTTATGAATCCCCTTTCACCTCCATAGATGCTTGTCATGTCTAGGGAAACAGTAAATTTTAAATTCAGATGCAGCAGGTCTGATGATGTTGTCTGTTCATAAGTGAGTTTCCCCTTGAAACAGGGATGAACCAAACATTGCTGCTAAAGAACGAGGAAATAACAAACTCCAAATTTCTGGAAGGACATGAGGGAAACTGTGAAGAAAATCTTTCTCTTAACCTCTTATAGTGAATCTACCATACATAGAAACATCTTCAACAGCTATTACCCAACAATCTCCTTCTCATTCAAGAAGTACTTGGACAGATGGAAGTCAAAACAGTAGGGGACTAATAAACTGTTTCAAGGTTCCCAAATTAGGTCTGCTTAAAAATAAAAAAATGGATTTATAAATGCTAGCATCCAATCAGAGTGTTGCCACTGATTTCCATGGTTCTGGCGGTATCTGGCTCCTAACGCAAATACAAATGTCATGATTTGTTTTCCATCCTCTCTGATGTCAATGTAAACAGTCTTTTGGATGGATTTGGATATTTCTCTGCGTGAATATGAAGCCTAACTCAACAGTATTGTGTTAGTTTATGAGAAGCAGAAGGGGAATTTGACAAATCTAGTGACATTGTCCAAGCTATCTAAAACACAGAAAATGTCTTACATAATGAAAAGCATATTAGAGTTTAAAACACGTTATATATTCATTGTCTAAGTGTATATTAGAAGCCAACTCCCTCAAGATTTGAGCTGAAAATGACCAAGCCAAAGCAAAAGACATAGAAATAGTCAACATGATTTATACAATTCACTATCTAAATCTTCTGAAACTATTAGAATGTTTCTTGATGATACTGTCTTTTCTCTCAAGATGCATGTGAGAAGTCAGTTCATATAGGATTGAGTGCAATACTCTGAGAAGGCAAAATTCCCCCATTCTTTCCTATTCTTTTAAGAATAATCTGATGCATTTTTCCCTGAATGTATATATCTGTATCTTTGCTCTTGTCTTGCAATTATTTGAATTCAGTCAACTGCATTTCCCAAGGAAGTCTTACGTTCAGACCCACATTAGCAATAGAGTGCCTGTACAGCTTACAAACTATTAATAGAATTTGACAGAAGGCCCTTAAGCCCATTTTTTAACTGACTTACTGGAAAATTTTCAGGAGTTATTTTTCAGGAGCAGTTCAGGCAAACAGATGAATGATAAATGGGTTTCATATATACATCCAGCCCGGTTTGCTCTTCCAGGTGCTGCACTTGGTGTGAGAACGCAGGGGTCAGTGTGCCTCACAAGGGATGCTCTAGGATACTACGGGCAGCGTACATGCCTGTAGGCCTGGCTCTTGATTTTGAAGTCTGATCCTCTGTGCTCAGCTAGCAAAATTGTTTACCACAAAAGGTTCAGCAAAAACTATGGCTAAAATTGCTCAGTGGTCAGTTGTGTTTCTCGAAATTTATTTCCAGGCTGAGCAACTGCCTGCTTTGAGGAGGTTTATGATAGGTAGACTGCCACAAGTTGCCCAAGACCTTGCCAAGACAAGATGACCAAGACCTATTCTAAGCAACACATTTTAGAATAAGCAGTTGCTTAGGCACATTATTATTATTCTAAATGCCTTGAAGTTATGTTCTCAGTCTTTGTCACCATAGAAATAATTACAAAATTACTTACCAGTTTTTCCAAAGAAGGACTGATCGTGTATCTCAGTTACAGATACAGTGGCTCTCCAAGGTATTAAGGAATTACTTGACTGCAAATAAGATGCCATCTCTTCACTATGCAGGACCAGGCAGGAAAGGAGCAGCTGCCAACTAGGCTGACCAAACACATTTGGGGCTATTGGGTGAGCAGAAGCTCCCCATGACCTGCCTTCAGTGTGTGCTTGAGCCCACGTGCTGGGCTGCACCGCCAGCATGTGAGCAGGAGGTCGAGGGAGGGGATTCTCCCCCTCTGCTGCACTCTGGGGAGACCCCCCCTGCAGTCCTGTGTCCAGCTCTGGAGCAACAACACAAAAGGGCTGTGGAGCTGTTGGAGTGAGTACAGAGGAGGCCATGGAGACGCTGTAAGGGCTGGAGCAGCTCTGCTCTGGAGACAGGATGAGAGAGCTGGGCTGGTTCAGCCTGGGGAAGAGAAGGCTCCTTAAGAGGAGACCTCAGAGCAGCTTCCAGTGACTGAAGGGGCTACAGGAAACCTGGAGAGGGGCTTTGGACAAGGGCCTGTAGGGACAGGACAAGGGGGAATGACTTTAACCTGACAGAGGGGAGATTGAGATGAGATCTTAGGCAGAAGTTCCTCCCTGTGAGGGTGGTGAGGCCTTCACAGAAGCTGTAGCTATTTATACTACATATATATATATATACATCTATACCTATATATATATATGTCTAAACCCATAAATGATATAACATCAGCATCTGAACATTTTGCTTTGCTCTTCCTCTAAAATTACCTATTTTTGATATTTTTTCTGAGACTGATATCTTCAGAATGTGAAATCATAGCAGAGTATTTTATATAATGGTGCAATGTCTCTTTTCCTTCCCTAAGAGGAACAGATTGGTCTTAGGATAGTTTGTTGTGGTGGTTTAAACACCTCTATCTCCTTTACTTAACCTGGTAGATAATCATCCTTTTAGGGACTCTTAACTTTTTCCTGAAAATGCGGGCAGGTTTTACTTTTGTCTCCCAGCACTCTGCAAACAAGAGAATCTCAATCTTCTCCCTCAGATGCTACCATCACTGATGTACAGGAAAGTGGCACATAACACCCATCATGACACAAAGCCTGTCCCAGATGGCAGACGGGTTGCACATTTACTGGTGACATCCGGAGACCTCATTCATAGAACCGCGGAATCACAGACTGCTTGGGTTGGAAAGGACCTTAAGGCTCATCCAGTTCCAACCCCCTGCCACGGGAAGAGACACCTTCCACTAGACCAGGTTGCTCCAAGCCCCATCCAACCTGGCCTTGAACACTTCCAGGGATGAGGCAACCACAGCTTCTCTGGGCACCCTGTGCCAGGGCCTCACCACCCTCACAGTAAAGAACTTAATCCCTATATCCAACCTGAACTTCCCCTGTTTGAGTTTGAACCCATTCCCATTTTCCTATCACTACAGCCTTGATGAATAGTCCCTCTCCATCATCCTTGTAGGCCTTCTTCAGATACTGGAAGGCTGCTATGAGGTCTCCGCCAGTTTCACCTTGCAGGAAGCACTACTGAAATGCATTGGAGCATCCTGTATATTTTGACTGTGCAAAAGAGTTTAGCTATATCACCTAGTCAAGGCAGATTTGGCCATGCAAGCTACCAATCTGTTTATCTCTATTCAACAGTTAATCTTTTTTTAAATAGTGGAAGCTTAAATCAGAAATCCACTGGTTTCCTAGGACCTTTTAAGTCAGCTTTCAAAGGCAATCTTTTATTGCTGGGTTATAAACCCCTTTACAGAAGGAAAGATTTAAGTCTGAATATTAAAGTTTTAAAGTTTTTAAAGTTCCTTTTTGGAATGTGAACCTATTATTAAAGCAGGATGGAAACAAGTTTGCAGTCTGCCTTTTACGCAGAGCATCCGTACTGCCAGAGTCCAAAATGAAGTCACTTTTTTGGATTAGGCACCGACCGCAGAAGTCTTAGAAATGCCACTTGTAATTAAAAACATTGTGCCTGGATCCTTCTGTCTTTGTTGAGCTTAAATGGCCACTGAAAGCAATACAAGTTGAGACTGAGGAACAACAGCAAGCTCATGTCCTCTATTTTCTAATATATTTAACTGTTTATGGACGCTTGGAAGGCTTTGTACATTTTGTACGTTTCAACAGTAAAATGGATGCAATTTCCTCTGACTTTGATAGTGATTATAATAACAGTTAGTGCTCTGTGAGGCCAAGCAGAGCCACCTTTCCTTGTCCCCTTCTCCATCCCATATGAGATTGACTGTCAGCCCTTCAATGCAGACAAATTTGTGAGCTGTTGTTGCAGCTTTCTTTGGGTTTTTTTCAGTTTTATCTGTTGTATTTCTACTAATGCCTTGTCTGCTTTATGGATCATAGACTTTCATCTAGTTGTCTGTAGGAGCTTAGCATAACGCAGCCCTGATCCTGCCTGAACTATCACAATATCAATACTAATTGCACAGCGTTTTAATTCATCAAAATGCTGTATGAACTGGATGGGCTATATTCAGGAAAGGATGTCTGCAGGCACCTGAACACAGGCTTGGTTGAAACTGAAGCAATAAGCAGAATCCTGTGGTCAAAAAACATACCCTTACAGCTGCTGGCAGCTGTGGGCCCATTGGCTTGTTCCTTTTTGACTCAGCATTTGACTCAACACATTCCAGTTGGACATCGCTCACCCTAACTTCCACTGTACTTTGGAAGCTACACATCTTTTTGTCCCCCAGCACTCTGTGAACAAGAGAATCTCAATCTTCTCCCTCAGATGCCACCATCACTGATGTCCAGGAAAGTGGCACATGACACCCATCATGACACAAAACCCATCCCATATGGCAGATGAGTTGCACATTTACGGGTGACATCCGGAGACATCGTTTATAGAACCATGGAATCACAGACTGCTTGGGTTTGGAAGCTACACATCTTTCTGTTCAAGTTCCCTCCTCTGCCCCTGGCACATATTCTCAGGATGTATTGCATAGCATCAGACCCTTCCAATAATAAAGCTCTGGACACATTTTTTAACATACCAGAGGGGCAGAAGAGACTGAGCTAGCTGAAAGATAGAGCCATCTCCCCGTCTCTCCAGAAACTCCTGCCAGATTCCAGGAGGATTAAATAGAAAAGGTGAATATGGCCCTGCAGACTACTGGTCACAGCATTTACCTTCCTCCCGGGGCACTTTGTTTTGTACTATCCTAGAACACCCTCAGACAAGAAGGAAGAATGTCTCTGTGGGTACAGCTCAAAACTCAAGAGTTCCCCACGTTTGATGACTGCAGTGTACAGGTATCTCAAGGTATCTCCCCAGTCAGCAGCTTGGTGGCCATCTAGGGCTCCACACTTCACTCAGCAGCCCCTGAGCTCACAACGGGTCCCAGGCTCCCCCCCTGCCTGGGGATGGAGCTTAAAAGCATTTTGTTTAGTTGTGTTTTCCTTTTTCCCTGGCACAAGTAGTTCAGTATCAGTGAATTCTTTGCAACCACATCTTTTCAGAGGGATCCCCATTTCACCATAAATCATCTGTGCCCAAATTTAGATTCTTTCTGAGGAGGACTCCCAAATGTGCTGAATTTGCATGAAGTTATTTAGTGCACTTAGCAGACCACAAAACGGAGGAGAAATGCCAACAGCTCATTAACCCATGTATCCCCCTCCTTTTAACCGTATTCATTATATCATTTACCAATGCAGCAGAAGTACTGCAGCCAACTGTCAGGAAAGGCTTGAGGGTCAAGTATAGCATCCAGACATCCAGTCCCAGAGCTGCTCAAGTGACTAGGAACAGGGAAATCACACACTGGGATGGAGTTAGATTAGCACACTAATCTATAATGCTTCACAGTTGAGCAGCAACCTGTGGTTTTTGTATTCTTTTCTTAAAATGCATCCATAAATCTGAGTGTCATGCTCCTTTTTAAGTTACCCAGCTGCCATATTTCTAGGTAGTTCATAGAATCCCAACCTTCAAACAGGACTAAAGTTGTGGGTAAGAAACTACTAGTGATTTCTGATCCAGCACCGGCCAAAGAGGTTCGCAGATCATCTTCAGTTCCTGACAGCAGTGGTGATGTTTAGAAATATTACAGCCTGCAACAGGGGTGGAAGGGCTATGAATAGTACTGGTATCATACAGTTCAATTCCGGTTTTGTCAATGAATCAGCAGTATTCAGAGAGCTGTAAATGATTGTAATTCTTGCTCTGTGCCTGCTGACAGTGCAGGATGGTGTGCTGGGCGTTCATGGGCACTGTTGAGCCAGAGCTGTGTCGGAAGGCCTCTGGATTGGTGCCATCAGAGCCAGGGTCAAGAAACGTTCCTCAGTGAAGTAAAATCCAAATCCAAATCAAAATCCAAATCCATGAACATTGTGGTTAAGGGCTCTGCCTCAGCAGTGTAGGTGTGTTACACTACATAACAGCATGGCAAAAGGAATGGCAGGTTACCCTGTAAGTAAGGTGTCTTCTTTTGTGCTTGTTTGCATCAAGATGGCATGTATGTCTCAGTCAAAAGTGTTTTAACTGAATGTGAAAGTTGTCTCTTCCCTTTTGGAATGGGAACAGGGCACTAAAAGCAGGGGGTTAACTGGGGCCCTATTGTCTGTAGGTGCATAAGTGAAAGAACCAAGAGGGAATTCTGTATGTTACGAGCTGGTTTGGTTAGTAAAAACTGAATATATTTGACACATATAACATTTTAAATATCTCTTAAAATAGTTTACTGGAAAACTTTTAAAGCCATAGGTATTTCTGCACTGAGCCGTGGAACTGTGAAGGAGTTCTCTCATGATATTCTGCACATAGAAAATGTCAAGAAAGGAAAAAAGGGCAACTTTAGATATGCGAAAAAAAGGAAAAATCCTGCACGTGCTGATAATTCTTGATGCATGCACTTACGCTGGCAAACACACACACACACACACACACACACACACACACACACACCCTCTTTGTGCAAAGGCATTTCATGCTGGAGGAGTGGAGTAAGATGAAGTTAAGAGCAGAACAGACTCTGAATGCAGCAGCTATGAGCGGACAGTAAGAGGAAAACGTAGAAAGTCAAGGACACTGCCAGGTATGACACTGAGATACGAGATCATAGAATCAAACAGTGGTTAGGGTCAGAAAGGAGCATAAAGATCATCAAGTTACACCCCCCTGCCATGGGCAGGGACACCTTACACTAGACCATACCACCCAAGCCCCATTCAGCCTGGCCTTGAACACTGCCAGGGATGGAGCATTCACAACTTCCCTGGGCAACCCATTCCAGTGCCTCACCATGCCATGCTGTCTTCCCAAGAAGGCTACCAAAGGTAGCTACCAGCAAAGGTGCCAGCAGCCAACACGTGGTCAAGGGGAAGAACAATCAGATTTCTCTTCCCACAACTCTTAATGTGCAAACAAACACATCTCAATGGGATAGAAGCATTGCATGTGGCATTGTTACAGAACTAAAGACTACAGTCTGATGGCTATAGATGTTTACTATCATCAAACAGGAGCTTTGATGAAACCATGCTTCCCTGTACCACATTATCATAAGAGGGCTGAAGAACAAATTGAGATTCACTGATGAATTATGGCACATATATCCTGCCACAAACACTGACTTTAGCGTTTGAAATGCATGGCAGAAAACTGTCCTAAATGATCACTGACCTTCAAACAGAAGGGGGAAGAAAGCCAGGCCCAACTTGACAATATCTTCTCTGAAGCAAAAAACCCTGTGTTTAACTCTGTTTTCATGAAAGATCATCTGTGCCACCAGAGGATAAATTTGGAGCATTCTCAGTTTCAGAGTGAATATTTTACATAAACACACTAATAAACAGTATAGGAAAAATACAGTGCTCTCCACAACAGTAATGCTCAGTGAGCTAAAAACACAGACTGGGCCAGTTCTTAGCTATAATTCCCAATGCAACCTATTCTCTGGTACAAAGTCTCCTGAGAGTTGCCTTACATAACAGGAAATTGTGGATAATCACAGAAAAGACATCAAAGCCATTTCAGATATTTCTAACACAAGTAGTGTATACTGAATGTTAAGGAGTGGGGTGGGTGAAAACCCTAAACCTGTGCATATTAGCATTTAGGTTTTTATTGTGTAGGGGTTGGAATATTCCTTCCATGAGCAGGGTTTCTAAATTTGCTAGGGCGTGGGGTTCTGACCGGTCTGCTGTGTGTTACATTCAGACTATATGATCTCAACAGGAGAGCACAGAAAGGGAATAGACATAGCAGATCAGAAGCAGTCAGGGAACATTAACTGCATACATGCATAATTTTTAGTACGGTGACCTGATGGAGATTTTGCAAGGATTTCAAAATACTACAGCATGCAAGGAACAGGAAGAGTGAAACCTTCCTCAAGCCCTTTTGTGTTTCCATACACACGCTAACAAATAGAAAAGGACAATATTATAAACAGGTTTTAATTCGTAACAGCCTCTCAGGTTTCAGCAGGGATTTTCAGGAGACAATAACTGAGTGCTTTGAAAATGGTAGAAAACTGCAGCGATACATAAAACCAAATTGGATGTTTTGCCAACGTATCCCATACCGGAATAACTGCAAGAACAACAAAATGCAAAAGCAAGGGGCCTTCACAGCCTGTGCTGTGGATCCCACTGTCAGTCTCTGTACCTGTGTCTGTCGATTTTCTATGCTATGGAAGTGTATTACGCTAACTTAAATGTGCAAAAAGGAGAATTTAATCTTATGGAGCACGTTTATTTCAACGTTGTACAAACGTGTTGAATGCTGTGTGCTAACATAGTCAGAGTGCTAGGTCAGAGTCAGGGATTGTAGGTTATGGAGTTTTAAAACACACTGAAATTAATGGAGCACAATCCACAGATCCATGGTTTCATACCAGCCTGATTCAGCCTAAGGTCAAACGAGAAAAGTTTTCCTGACAAGAGCTATAGACCTGTCTCTCTTCTTGCTCTGCTGCTGACTTAGCTGGTTAGCTAAATAAGTATAATAAAACACCTAAAATTCCCCAAAAGAAAAAAAAAAATCTACAAATTTAGGTTAAAACCAAAAAAGTTATGGTAACATAAGTGTCTCTAAGTTTTGCAATAATCCTCCAGTACTTTTGCATCCCAAAAGGCTCCAGATGTGACCAGCCACTGCAAAATGGCAAGTTGTTTATCAGCATTCTACGCTGCAAACTGGCACCTGTAATTTCACTCTCACTTTGAACCATAAGAATTAAGATATCCAGAAAAACCCTACTAAGACAGGTTTATGTGTATTAATACATAAGCATTTATAGTAAAATGCCCTGTCTGTCACCCTCGAGGTGGGGTGCACAGCATCTGATGCTTCCCCCTGCTCAGCCGCGCCTATGCAGCATGATCCAAGTGTTTCTCTCTGCTGGGTGTTAAGGGTATCTGTATCAAGCAAAAAAGAGAAAATGGATATAAACCAGTTACTGGCAGTGCTGTTTTTTAAACACATTGTTATTTTTTCCCCCCCTCTTTCCTGCCTTTTTAAGCCCTGAGGAACACAGACAGAAGAGTGATGGAGCTTGCCACTGCCCATCCATTGGCTTGCTGTGGCAATGCTTGTGCCATATACATACATATGTATATAAATGATGACTAGATCCCACAAACCTCACTTGCATGAATAATTTCTACCACTGATGCTGGATCCCTTTGGAGAGATAATGGGGTCCCCAGCACTTGCAATCACCGACAGATTGCAGAGTGGGGAGAGAGGGTCACGGGGAGCCTGAATGCTTGTTCAGAATTCGAATATTCCCTGTTTTTGATTGTGTTCCCTTCCTGATCTGGTCTATTCACAGCTTTGTGTTGTTCTGGGGAGGAGAGCTTCCTCCTGACTACTTCTTTCTGAAAATGAGTGCCACATTTTTCATTTTTACAGGTGATGAATTCTGCTGTTGATAGAAGCTACAAAATAAGCCATGCTGTACCCTAGGGGCAGATGTATTTTCAGAAAGTCACCTCCTTATTTGTGAGAAGCACCTGCCAATTAATATGCTTAAAAATACCACTGGAGTTATGTAAGAGCTTTAAAAATTCTTCTGCTTCTTGACTCTGCAGCACTTCACCTATTACTTAAAGTAATCAAGCTTTGATGTGCTTAAGATAAACTCAAAACCAAACAGCCCTAATTTAACATATGCAAGAAATCCTTAAATTCTTCCCCTTGTGCATAATCATTCAAACCTGCCCATGTGATGTGCAGCCTGATCTTGCACTAATGATCTTGCTGTAAGTGGCAATCTGTGTCCCTGATCAGGCTGCCCTCCACCATGGTGCCGGTGTTACTGGCCACACCAGGATTCTCCATCAACAATACAAAGTGTATGTGACGCTGCAGTTTATTGGCGTTTGGATGGCGACGGCTGAATGAACTTGAACTCCAGGCCCGGGGTATCAAATCAGCTGCCCAGGGCCATTCTGATGTCCCATCATTCTGCTTTTCTCATAATTTTCACTGAGAAGACTTCATGGAAATGACTCTTTGGCAGCAAGTTCTGGCAAAGATCATCCTTGGAGGTAGTTTTGAGGGTGAGAAGAGAATCATTTCATATGACGTGGTTCTCTACCAGGAGTTACACATACACCCGAGCTACCGAGAGCATGAGGGAAGAGTAAACATGCTGCTTATGGCACTTGCTGGTTTGTGCTGTAAAATGCAGTGTGTAATACAAATATTGAGTCCTTCATAGCTACTCTTTTATATACAGGGTGTTAGAAGCAATAAGGGTTTTCTGGCTTAAACTGATGAAAGATACCAAAAGGGATACATGTTATTTTCTTCTTTTCAGGAGTTGATTCAGGGCACTGAAGTTAATGAGAATTTTCCTTCTGTGAGCTTTGGATCAGGCTTTAAGGCTAAGAGTTCGAAATAGAGAAACAAATATCCCGCAGGCACACTTTCTCATTCATGACCGATTCAGAGGTTTGTAGGGCTGGACCTCTGGTGCAGGAGGACCTATTTTTGTATTACAGGTACTCCAGGAAAGCACCAAGAGCTGGTAAGCGCCTACCCTTTCTGTAGTGTTGCAACTTTGGTAAAACCAAGTATATTCAAGACTGATGACTTGATTCTCTCATCAGAAAGATATGCGAGTAAGAATTGTTGTCTATCTTGTAAAAACAGCGCTACACTTGTACATGCATGTGTAGAGCTGTTAAAGATTTTACAAGATACATGGGAATGTGTGCCTGCTTATCTAAGGAAAGAAGTGAGCTCAACATTAACAACAAAAAAATCCACCCTCTCGCCGAGACCTTGCCTGCCAAGTTTTAGCTGTGTGTTCTCTGTTTGAGGCACATACTCCCACATCCTGCAGTGAGAGGTGAACACACTCTTTAATTTAGAGTGAAGATTTAGGAGCAAATTCTACTTTCATTTACATCATTAAAATCCTAATGAGGCTGTAAATCAGGGTAAGAATATGGTTGAGGTCGATAGGGTTGGATGGATTTAAATGACTGTAGAATTTGTCCATTTTAGGAGGAAATATAAACCAGACTAGCCAGAGAAGAGCTCTGAAAGAAATACAAGTGCTGAGAGAAAAAAGATTTCACATTCCAAACAGGGTAAGAACAGCTCTCAATTTTGGGTCTGAATGGTTTGCTTCTTCCTGAAAAGAGGTGATAGTGAAAAAGTTTACCGTCCTCAGCTTCAATGGCCAATAACAAATATGTTAAACCGACCAAACAATAATTTGCAAAGGGTTGAAATGAAGGGTTTTGCTGAAATATCCTCGATAGGGTGGTAATTAGAGCTACATCTCTACATGTCAGGGTTTACAATTTTTTTTCAACTATTAAAAAACCTTCATGTATTTCCCAAAATACACCAACACAACTGCATTTTCCATGATTTTCAGGTTTGGTTTGTTTGGGTTTTTTTGCCTGTAGGCTTCAGTGTTTCAGATATTATATAATGTGGGATGATCTGTCAATACATGCACATTATAGTCACCGAGACCTTTGGTTATATACAGACAGTGAATTTGTTCTTGAATTGAAACTGCAGTATGTTTAATTACACCAAAATGCAATCTGAACTTGCTTTTTATTCTGTATTATTCCTCAAGAGAAAAAAACTCAAAAACCAAAACAACAGACAAAGCAACACCAAAACCACCCCGAGTTGGTAGTGTTTTCTGCATATGTAGTTACAGCTTAATAGTTTTGCAGTTAGTGCTTGTCTAGGATGGTGTTGTGCACCCAAGCAGCTGCCATTTCGTGAGCTGTTTTATGATACCAGTCTTTCTTTCTTTCCCTGTCTGCTTCTGTTTTGTGATTAGCAGTTTTCCATTATATTTGAAGTCTTAATTAATGCTGTTTAGTAATTTTTCAGTGTAAGAGAGCACAATTCAGAAGCTGAAGAAGGCAGCCCATCTGATATGCCCCGTCCACAGCACTGGTTTAAATGAAAGCCTCCATCAAGCACACAGCCTATGGAGTCAGCCTCTCAGCTGAGCTGCAGCCAACTTGTTTTTTGTATTCCTTATAAAGACAAGCAGTACTTGCCAGAAAATACAAGAAAATAGCATGAACCACTGAAACAGTAGTTGTTTTTATTGGAAATTATTAAAACAAGCTTTAATGTTATCATATATAAACTTTAATATTAGCATTCTAGAGCAAAATTATTTCTGATAATGAGTAGAAGCATAGTATCAAGGACCATTTTGTCTTACAAATAATATTAATATGAGCTGATGCAAGTGGTGAGATTGCCAAATATAATTTTGCTGACACAAGACATGTAATGAGGATCTATGGAATACGGCGTATAAACCCATTGTCTTGTGAGCAAAGCTCACGTCTTCAAACTGCACAGCAGCAGATCTATGATTCAATTGTGAAGCTCTTTCCTTACAGGCAGCATTAATTCCATACACCACCGATGTTAATTGTGTTTATGTGAGAGAGACACAAACCTGATCATTATTTTTTTCTAAAATGTGAAGCAAGAGGTTGTAAAAAACCAAGACAAGATTCTATGTAAGATTTCAAACCTGCCTAGAGAATTTGTAGATAAATAATTACATTTAAGCAGACTTGAAAATTGAAATTATTGGACTTTTTTTTCCCCCTTTGATATGTATGTCATGATCCCAGTTCAAAATTATCTGTTTCCTTTAAAAAATGTGCAGTATCTGTTTTAATGCATCCTTTGGTCTACCTAACAATATCACAACACATCCCAGCACTTGAAACACAGATTTTAAGACTAGCTTATGCAAAAGGCACCATTGGAGGGAATCAGAGTCATAGAACCATTTAGGTTGGAAAAGACCTTTAAGATAATCAAGTCCAACCATAAACCTAATGAAAAGGTCTGAGGATTTATGCTATATTGTTGAAAGTACTTAATACCTAAATTCTTGAGAGCCAAGTAGGTGACCTGCAGTGCCCTCTTGGTAGTTGCTATGTAACCCAGGAGTTAGCAATTCCTAATTAAATGTGTGCAGAAACATACTTTCCAATTTAATGTTTTAATAATAAAACATACATTAAAGCTAGTAAAACTTATACTTAGATTCCTAGTGAAAACACTCAGTCTAAAATAACCATTAGATTTTTGAAACTTTTGCTTAAAATGTGCTATTGCTGTGAACAGTCCTCATAGTAAATCTCTTAGCCAAAATATTCACTAAAAGCAAACAAAAGGAGCACAGACAGAACCAAACCAGATTCAACTTTCAGTCTTAGTTTACACTTGTGAGAGCATTTTTAAAAACATGTTTTCCAGCTCTGAGTCCCTCTGTGATAGGTACTGAATCTTTCAAAACATCTAAGCACCATACTTTACAGAATGGGAAAACATATAAATACACCTTTACACCCAAATGACAACAAAAGAATTTTTACAGCAGTAGAATGATGTAAGGTGGCAAAGCCAAGCACTAAACAGCCAGGAAGAGCTGGCGGTGTGGCTCTTGCCCATGAAGCTTGAGTTACCACCCATATGCATCACTACCCGTGCTGATGCAATTCTTAAAGGACATGTAATTAGGCTGCTTTTTTTTTTTTTTTTGAAAGACCATCTGCTGATTTAGCACATGGAATAAATTTAAAATCTACTGACTTTTTATTCAACCTCATTTTTCAATATGTGACCACAGCCTTATGTATAGTAACCTTTTTTGAGCCAAACTATTAACTTTCTCCTAGGTTTGCCTATGATTGTCATGTTTCTAATATCTAGAGGCACAAAAGTATTACTCAATTGATTTTCAGAATGGCAATGAAAATAATAAGGATGTAAAATGAGGTAAAGAGAAGATAAAAATGAACACATTTTGGTGCTCAGTTTGAGAATGTCCATGCTCTTTCTTCTGACCGATTATCATTTTTATTGTTCTGTATGCTCATTTCCATTAAAAGCTTAAACTCTACCTAGCTGTAATCATTGGAACCCAAAACCAAGCTGCATTTTCAACACCAACTGCTTTTATGGCTGTTTTCCATCCTAGAGATCTCCACAGTAGAGAGAAAGGCATAAATTTTCTCCCCTAAAGTTATCTAAGCTGATCTGCATCTAGGCATACCTGGAGATACATGCCTCATCCATGCAGACAATTTAGCTATCACAGCCCTGTCAAGACCAACAGTCTAAATATCGCTTCACTTGATTTTGCTTGCACATTTAGTACATTAGAAATTGGCATGACTGACTAAACCAGTGGTCAGAGCCTCAGGAAGGTGTTCTTAATCACCAGTCTGCCATTTTGTATAACATGGCAGACACTAAGGAGACTGCAGTAATAGAGGCTGGGTTTTGACACACCAAAACCTTCGCATTAACAGCGCCATTTGATGCTGAAAGATGACAATGTTCAAGGACTTTGACGCCTGAGAGAGGACACCTGAACTAGCAGGTTGCCTCCTAGTGCCACGCTAAGGTAATGACTGAGAAGGCAAAATAACAAATCAGCAATACCAATGCATATATTCTACTGAGAGTCCCGCATTTAATTAATGGGTTAATTTCTTATTATAAATTTTAATGTCTGCTTTTAAGAGTGGATCATAATTTTAAAGTAAAGAATAAAAATTATCTTAAATCCATTAAAAAAAAAAAAAAAAAAAGAGTATTTTTTTTCCTCCCCCAAAAAGGTTGCTTATGGTTTCTATTGTGACTGTCATGACTATGGTTTCTATCATGAGAAACACCTTGTTTTAAGAAGTTTGTAGCAGGGACATTCTGCATAATTTTTTCTACTTCAAACTTTAATTTATCTCAATCAACACTTTATCTTTGGTGTAATAAACTGTTACTGTTGCTTTACGTGTATCATATATATGATGAAAAAGGGAAAAAACAAAACAAAACCCCAACATATTTGTCCTAGGTCCCTTTCATTTTCTTTTGGGGATGTCTTCTGGAAGAACCACAGCTCCTCCATCTTCTTCACAGAGATGATATACATAATCCGTACTTCTCCATGCTTGCTTGACAGAAGTGAATCAATTTTTTTTATCTCCTACCCTCCAGATCTTTCAGTAAGAACAGTCAAGTGAATTTCACACTTCATACAATTGTAAAGGAATTACAGCCACATTGACAACACTTGACTCAGTTTGCTTCCAGGGTAATGCATTGTTGGTAAGAAGTAAAATTTACAGTATATAAAGCATATCTTTGAAAACAAAATACAGCACCGTAAGGGAATATTATCTGTATTTCACTTTAAACATACATATGAGAATGCAGACAACAATCCTCAATGTAGTATCTAGCAGCCGTAGACAAAGGAGACAGAATTGCTAAGTGCACGGCTCAATGTGTTGTGCAGGGATCAAACACGAATATGTGCACAGATCAAAGGGGGCACAATGCAAGTCATAATCTATCCAACACTCACCTCAGTTTACACAAAGATCCCCCTGACCTGCTGCAGACTTATCTGCAGCACTCCACTTGCCAGCTGTAAGGGGAAAAGCACCGTAAGTTATAAACATCAAAGTATGCTTCTGCGGTGCCCCAGATTACAGAACCTACTGTGGAAATGGCACAAGCCTCCTCGTGGAGCCTGTTCAGCTTACGGAGAAGGAGCATGCAGCTCTCCAGCAGGAGAGGAGGAAGGAGCCCTGAGGAAAAAAAAAGGGAGGAATGTTACATATTAAAAACCTAAGTGAGGTAACCTGCAGAAACTGCTCAGGTAACTTCTTTAACTGCTCGTCTATCAAAATTCCTTTAAGATCTCTTAGAAGTGACACATAATTTTATTTCTTGCATGAACAGCAGCAAAAAGTTCTGAGGATGAGCAACACAGATGAAGCAGCACTTTTACAACCAGTGCAATTACACTCTGGTCTTGTCCTTCACAGATTAAGCCTCTTCGCAATTGCAAGAAGCAATAGGAACCCAGGGTATCCTTGGGAATTAATGTTTACCTTTGGAAGGTCAAAACCATCACAGTTTCAGTGTTCAACTGAAAATGGGGAAAGAATTCCTAAGGTTCAGCTGTTTAAAAAACCTTCAATAAAACTGTCAAGAAGGAAAAGTTTTACTTGTTCCCACAGGTTTCATTATTTCCCAAATAAATGCAACATGGCACTTGAATATGTTTATATTGTGACTTCATGAGTTTTTGTTATATATTTGAAATATAATAATATTCAACAACAGTTGACGGCAGAGTTCTTTTTAAAATGGATAATACTGACAGCAGTCAGACATATTACAAGGTTAATTTGAATAAGTTTATGATTCACTTGCATTACAGAAATTGTATTTTGCTGTCATTATAAAAATTACATTATTTACTGCACAATTTTAATACCACATTATCTTTTCACAGGAAGGAAAAAAAAATCTGTGTGGTCAATTACGCTGTATTAAAATCCAAACCACCATTTTCATATTACATTGCAAACATTTTTTTGTGCACTGTTTCCTTTCTGTAGCCTTACTTTTTCATCTGATACAACCTCACGGCTGAGTTTTACAGAATAGGTCTGAATTGGAAAGAACAGATTATTAATATTGGGATCTTTCATGCTAAATATATGTGTTAATAATCTCTGTTCTATCATGCTTATCTTTCTGTGCGTTTTGGCTAATTTTCAAGGTCCCAAATATCAAAGAGTTTTTTAGTAAGCATGGAGTAGGTTACTATATTAGGGGTAGAATGGCTAAATGGGTGAAACCAAGGAAATGCAGCAAAAAGCTGTTGTCTGTGGGTTGTAAATAGTTCCCAGCAGACATGTTGCTGCTTACTTTGCTAAGGCTCAATGAAGCAAAAAGGACTGGGCCAAGAGAAGCAGATTGTTTTATTTGCTTGAATTCATGGGTGGCCCCTTACTGCTTTAGGTCAGTTATTAATGAGGAAAAGGAGGTTAATGGAAATAGGAGGTGCTGACAGTCAAACATTTATCTTTCTGTGGAACTCATGTAATATCAGATAAAAATAGTACTCATATGCTGATTACAAAGTGAGATGCTTTTCAAACATGTTTGAATTTAACCAGACTTTTTTAGTATATGACACAGAGTGTAGCTACAATAAATAATAGCAATACACACAATGTAATAATGTGACTGCCTGATTTCTCTAGTTATAATTGAACACTAGAGATGGCTCAACATCCAGCCTGATGCTGTTTCTGAAGTAGCTACTGTTGCTCTTCTCTTACAGGATATCCAAACTTGACGAGTGAATTTCTTCCCCATTCCATTTTTTGGTTGTTCTGTAAGCAAGCCAAGGCAGTGCCTGGACTCTGGAGAAAAGCATTCTTCTTTATCTGCCAATTTCTTTTGTCTGCTTTATTGAAAAAGATGCACCATCAGAATGCAGGCAAAGAACGAGGTGAGGTGGCACTACAGGGCTGGCCTCACGCAATAGGCAGCCAAGGGCATGTTCCCATTAGCGCAGTGCAATAAAGATCTACAGCGCAACAGAGCTGGCACTATGGACCTGATGTCCACACTCTATTTTTGGGGAGGTTCACATCAGACTAATTCAAGTTTGGTCCGGTGGACATTCTGTCTATGGGACAGAATTCTGCCACATTGGAACAAACATTCTGGAGTCTTAGGGTACATCCTTTGGCTCAACTTTATTCGAAAGGAAACTAACTTGCACACTTCATGGTGCAAGCAAAAGAATGGTAAACTAGGATAACTGGGAAATCATCTTGAATAGTGAACTGGTCTGAAATAAAAGCAGTAATGCAGATGGAATCTTCAGGTCATTATTCTTCAGCATGGATTTCTGCATTTTAGTAATCTGTGCTTCCTTATATCTGAAAAGGAGAAATGGGCCGAAACAAAGAAGCAAACTTTTTCAGTCAGTGTGCAAATGCCTCTTGGATATGCTGAGTTTCAGAGTAGGATTTCTGAACAGTTCTGCAATGGCACAAGCATTAGAGTGTTTTGGTTTATGCTATTAAAGAAATAGGTCTGAACAGTCATGTGAGAGCTGGACTTCCATTTGCCATAAACCAACATAACATTAGAGTAAGGCAAATAAGGACAATAGCAGTGAATACAGATCATGCAGTAATGTTTTACATTTTTAATCTTAGTGTGCGCAATGTCTGGGCATTTACTGAAAATAATTATAACTAATAGCAAAGGGAATACAAATGTAAATCTACAATGATTAATTAGAAGGATATGCTAAAAAGAACTGGGGAAAAACAAGCATGTAGACAATGGTTTCCCATAGCTGTGTGGATATAACTGATATCTGTAACTGGAATGTCCTCACTGGGAAGTCCCATGTGTCTATGCTGGAGAAATTAAAACCATTTCTTCAAACCAGAGTGGGAAAGCACACAGTGTCAGGAATGGGAATGTATTTTGGAGTATTTGTTACATACTGTGTAATGTACATGCACTCTTTTTTTCAGTCGGTTGATGTAAAGCTCAATATGACCCAAAAATACGCACTCATAGCCAGAAAGCCAACTGTGTCCAGAGCCTCCAACACAAGAGGGACATGGAGCTGTTGGAGTGAGTACAGAGGAGGCCATGGAGATGCTGCGAGGGCTGGAGCAGCTCTGCTCTGGAGACAGGATGAGAGAGATGGGCTGGTTC
>JAOEHY010038247.1:31031-43564 GCA_025447955.1 Psilopsiagon aurifrons
GTTCAAGGCCAGGTTGGATGGGGCTTGGAGCAACCTGGTCTAGTGGAAGGTGTCCCTGCCTGTGGCAGGGGGTTGGATCTGGATGAGCTTTAAGGTCCCTTCCAGTTCAAACCAGTCTGGGATTCTCTTTCATTTGCTATAGATAGTATTATTAGTGATACTGTAGTACCATAAAATGCCCTCCACTCAGTGCCCACTGTTATGCAAAAACAGGCAAAAAGAGGGCTCTTGTTCCACAGTCTTTAAAACCAAGTGAAGGTACAACTACCCATGATATTTGACATGGGGATTTTGGGATCATTATTGCTCTATGCTGACATGTAAAAGTGTTTTATCCTATCAGCCACAGACACCATCTCAACCAGGTTGCCTTGGTAGTGTCCCCTGTCTTGGTACTCTCATGATCAGGGACCAGATGAAGGGGAAGGGACTCTACATACTCTTCTCTGGAACATTACAGACCAAGAGAAGAAAATAATAAGACTCTACTACCAGAGTTTAACCT
This sequence comes from Psilopsiagon aurifrons, assembly GCA_025447955.1. Classification (NCBI taxonomy): domain Eukaryota; kingdom Metazoa; phylum Chordata; class Aves; order Psittaciformes; family Psittacidae; genus Psilopsiagon; species Psilopsiagon aurifrons. The sequence continues at coordinate 31,537 of JAOEHY010038247.1, forward strand.
TTTAAGCTAACAGAATTGGAAGTGAGGAAGAATTTATTTGCGTGAAGACCATGGGAGATATGTAATGTCTTAATTCCAAATAAAACCCAAGCTTTTAATACAGTTCTATAGGAAATTATCATTTTTATATATGTATTAAAAGAATTTAACTTCTGGTAATTTAGGACACGTTCCAACCCAGCCATCCAGAAAGGCCAAATTATACATAATAAATGATTGTTGAGAAAGAGGTATCATGTTATCTGTCTTGTCCACAGCAAATTATAAAGCTATTCTAAACCACAAATGTTGAGTTCTTAATCAAAGAAACTACTTACAATAATTTTACTACAGAATTTTATATAGCTGTGAGGATGTACGTCTGATGGAAAGATGATAAAATGTTTTTATAAGATCAAATGTTATTTAAAAATTCATATTGCTGTATGGCTTGAAATTGTACTGGCAAATCTTTTCATTTTTCTCTCCTCTTCAGTATTGGCATAGGCTCAGCACTGTGGTCTTTACAAGCAAAAATACCATGCATGGTTTGCCTGTATGATGACATCAAGGGGAGCATTACAGCAGCCTCTGAACAGTAAAGATGACAGCGAGATCCTGCTTCCTTAATCGAAGTCAGTGCGAGTTTTGCCTGAGTGAGGAGGTTAGGATTGGGTTCCTGGAAAAAAAGAGGATAATGAGGCATAACTAGGAATAATGGGGTGATATGAAGACATGGAAAATGTAGGTTGAATGTCATTAAAATCTTCCTGACAGTGAGCTCTATTATACCAGGGAATAATCTCATTGACTTCAATGGGAGAACTACCAGAGTAAGATCCGATCAAAGGCAGAAGTAGCCTTGGTCCTCATCCAAAGCCCACTGACATCCATAGACTTTGGTGAGGTTTGGATCTGGCCCAAGGTGAACAGTGCAGATGTATCCTCTGCAACCTGCACAATTCCCAATGCCTTTCTCCTAATTGTTGTGAATAGTTGTTAGATCCATCTAAATACACATTGTGTTTGTGTTTCGTGTAAGCATAGCTAAAACTGATCAATTTAAGAGGCATCTTCCATGTGGTGTATATGTAAAGAAGCTGTTAAAATTACCCAACTACTGTTGTGCAGTTAGGCAATTTAAAAAATAGAGGCCACTATGCAGAACACAGGTATGTAGTAAGGCTATAATGTGTTGTCGACTAGACTTATGTACTTATAACACAGCAGGGTATGGAGGCTGGGCATATCTGAATTAGAAATCTCAGGGTTTTATAGAATCATAGAATCCCTGACTTGTTTTGGTTGGAAGGGACCTTAACCTCAGCCAGTTCCAACCGCCTGCCATGGGCAGACACACCTTCCACTACACCAGGTCGCTCCAAGCCCTGATCAACCTGGTCTTGAGCACTGCCAGGGCTGGGGCAGCCACAGCTCATGCCTTTGAATGTACAATTTAAGTCATATGTTGGTTTGGAAACATCAGTGATTAAACACATTTTAATACTGACTTCCACTGAACCTCAGTAAAGTGTCACAGGTACCAACTATAAAAATTTAGATTTCTTAACATGCTTTCGTCCTTTAGCAAATTCTCTGCATCTGGGTACTTTTTTCAGAGCCTCATATGACTCTCCAGCCTATCCATATGTTTCATCCTCTGCAACAGACTGGCAGTTACTTATGTAAAGGTTTCTGTTTCTCAGTGAAGTTTCTATTAGCTCTTTTGTTGAGCTGTTGATGGGAGAAGAGAAGGGAAGCAGAGAGGAAAGCCTAAAACTCATCAATTTTTTACTCATTAATACATGTTCCACAGTCGATGAGAAGGAGCTGTACAGATCTGCAGCACTGATACAAGACTCATAAAACCAGATTAAATAAACTTGATGCATTTGTGTAGGTAAATTTATTAAAACCTCAGAATCTATGTGTGGGCAAAAGTGAGTATGCAACTTCTGAAACTAACTTGCAACACTTCCTGACTTTGACAGATTTGGAAAGGATTTTCACTAGCTCCAGTATGTAGTACTTTATTTTAACCCAAAGCAAAATGGCTGAAAAATAAATACAGGCAGCTGAGGACAAACTGAATTGACTGGCCCCACCTTTCTCATAATAATTAAAGGCTGGTCAATCAGACAAGTCATAGGAAGTATCTGGAATATCTTCAAGTGAATGCCACTGCCTCAGTTCAAATTCAGTTCTAGACACATCACTCTGTACATGTCATCCATCTAATTTCATCCTAGAAAACTCCAGTGATGAAGATTTCATCCTAGGTCATTTACTCCAGCGTTTCCTCTGGCTTTACTGTCCAAAAGGTTTTCTTCATACCTAACCTGTATCTCCCTAACTGCAATGTAATCCACCAGTTAACATGGAAAGGAATGCGTTGGCTTTCTTGTGCAGCTATTTTTTAGGCATTTGAAGTCTTGTAGCATTCTTCTCTTCATCTTCTTCTGTGCGGACTATGCAGCATCATTTTCTTTGCTCTTCCCTCACAAATGAAGTTTTCTAGTCCTCATTCTCCCTGCTCATCTTTTTAATTTCTCTAGATTGTTATTAAAATGTGGAGCACAAGCCTATGTAGGGTGTACCAGAAAAGGCCCTGTCAGGACTGGGTAACGCAGAAGGATTACCTTGCAAGTTTTGAGGATGACACTCTCAGATATATATCCCCAAATAATGTCCACCTCTTTGCAACAGTCTGATGTTTTTGAATCTTGTTAAATTGCAGTTTACTACGACTGTGGTTGCTGTACAAAGCCTGTCCTTACCCTCTGTAGCTGATCACTACTTCCTGGGAGTGAAACTTTCCAGTCATCCTAATTGAATTTCAACCTGTTTTTCAAAAGTTTTCAATAATGTTTGTAATTATTGTCCTGTCCTTAAACATGATGGCATCTGCCCTCCACTTGCTGTTATCTTCAGATGACAGAATCCTCTCCTATTCTATTATCTAAGTCACTACTAAAACTGCTATATAATACTGGACCAGGAAAGACCACAAATATGGAAACCGATTTGATTTGTGTTTCTACTGTAACAATCTTCTGATAAATAAGCTTCCAAAATACATTTTGGAGCGGCAGTGCTTCCTACTACAGTGGGTCTTTTTTTACAAGGGCCTGTAAGGACAGGACAAGGGGGAACAGCTTTAACCTTACAGAGGGGAGATTAAGATGAGACTGTAGGAAGAACTGACAGGGGGTTGGAACTGGATGAACATTAAAGTCCCTTCCAACACAAACCATTCCACGATTCTACAATTTCTGATGAGATATTAAGTAGTTTCATGTAGGCATGTTTCTCTACCTTGCATATGAGACTTACATGGCTGAGTGCCAAAAACTCACTGAATTCAAAGACATATGATGTCTACTGCTTCTTCCTGTACTTGTTGCCCTTTACTCTCATTATAGAAGAAAAATAAATTGGTTTGACATGATTTGCTCTTGACAAATTCATGTTGGCTGCTACTTATCTCTTTGTTGTCTTTTAGAAGCCCATGAATAGTTTAATTAATTTGTCCATGACTGAAGTCAAAATTACTGGTATTTTGTGAGCTTCTCGTCTCTCACTTGTTTGCCCCTTTTCAGCAGTCTTGAACCTCATGCACTTTCAGAAATCACTAGTTCTAATGCTGCAATTACCACAGCTAGATCTTTAAATAATACCCAAACTGAATTTTGCTAGATACAACCCATTTTAATACATCTCATGTTTTTCAGGTATCCAAGATTTTTCTCCCTCCCAACTCAGTTCATATCCCTTTATCTTTGTTGTTAAATACTTTTGTTGTCTGATCATGGGTTTTGTTGATGTTAAGATGGAAATATAAAAAGAAAAAGAAAAAGCTTTTACATTATCAGTATCTTTTTCTCCCTTTTAAGAAGTAAACCAGCTTTCTCCCTTGAATTTCTTCTTCCTACTGTAATGCCTTTAGAATACCTTCCTGCTACATTTTATATTTCTCATTAGTTGTACTTAATTTTTAATTTATACCCATGGTTTTTGGTTTTGGTTTTTTTGGTTTTTTTTTGTAGTTGGAACATGTTTCCAACCTCCTATACTCTCTTCTTGTGTTTTAAGTACTGAAACACTCCTGCTTTAGCTTACATCCATTTCTTAATGTGCTTCTGCATTGGAAGGATTTATGCTTTTACCTCAACTGTCAGACATATTGGATATCTCACACCTGTTTCCCAGAAAATATTTCCAATTCTGTGTATTTACTGACTAATGACTTCTTGATGTCTCCTGATTTTGTTTTGCCCTCCCAGGTTAAGGACTAGGAACTCTTGACATTTCATGGTCACTCTCACCCAAGCTTTATGACTTCACATTCTGAACCAGACCCCAGCTTGAATAAAATCTAGAAGAACATCCTTCCCCCCTCTCCCGAATTCTATAAAATTGTTTTCAACACATTTCTAGAACTTGCTGGTTTGTTTCCCGTTTTTCTGTTTTCCTGCTGGTATCCAGAGCAGTTAAATATCTGCATTTCACCAAGTCCAGTGCTTTTACACAATTCCATCAGTTTACAAAAGCATCATTCATTTAATTTTCCCGCTTCAGTGGCATACAAAAGCCTATGCTCTGACGGTGCCCTCATTTTTTCCCGTTACTTTCACCCACAACCTTGCAACCCATCTATCTTCTTTCCCACCCTGGACCTTAGAACAATTCATGTATAATCTTGATATTCAAGAAAATGCTCTCTTTTGCCTTTCCCATCCTTCCAGAGCAAGTTACATCCTTCCAGATTAATATTCTAGTCATGTAAATTACTTGAACAAGTGGCTGCTATGCCAATTAACTTGCAGTTTTGATCATGCACTGAGACTTTCAGCTCTTCCTGTTAATCCCCCTACTTTTTGCAATACAGGATCGTAAGATGTTGAATAGATGCCTTCATCCTCCTCCTTGTCCCTCCTATAGCCCTATTATAAATATCCCTAGCTGTTCTACTTTGAGTAACCCTACTGTTCTAGGCCTTTGAGTTGCACTTCTTTTTTCTAACAAATTCATGGATTCTTGTAATGAATTATCATTATTTCTAATTCAGTGTCCTCATAACTAGGGTGGCAAGCCTATGCCATCCCAATTAACAAAGACAAATCAGAAAAATAAATTGTAAAGACACTTCCTCCTTTCCAGCTAAATTGAAGGTGGCTGGAAGCAAGAAAGGAAAGGGCTGGCTAAAACAGGAGGCCAAGTAAGCCTGGCACTCTTAAAAAGGAGCCTTTGCACAGAGGAAGTTACCTGTTCAAGGGAACCAGACTGGGACATGGAAGAATATCTTGATTACAATCAGGAAGGCCAAAGGTCTAGATAAGATAAATAGGTATATAAACCACCTTCTGGAGGCCTTTCTTTCCCAAACTATATTCCACTGCTAAGTAAGAAGTTCTTGAACAATTCCTGCATACTGCTATGGAAAGAGGAAAATGTTAAGCACACATTTCCTTGCAGTACAAGTACATTGGCCACAACTGAAAGCAGGATAAATGGGATTTCCTCCAGGATGGGCTGAAGCATTAGTCCTGGCATTGTGGTTGCAGTGGCTGGTTACTGTTCCGCTCTCCATGGTCATGCCTGGCTTTGTGCATCATCTCATGATGCCGTGAGTTCACGCCATGCATCACTACTCATTGCAGTCACATTTCAAGCGTGAGACATGCGCCTACACTTGAGCTTCTTTGCTCACAGAAGCATCTGGCTTTTTCTAGACTATCAGCAGAGCAGGGAGCTAATACACAGGCTTTAATAAAGGATTGAGATTTAAACTTATGCTTAAGTCCCAGACTAATATAGACTTAGGCCGGATCTGGAAAATAATACAGGTATAGAATGAAACCAGTAAAAAGGTACAAATGCACTGATAGAAGTGCACTGACAGAAATGCACTGATAGAAGTGTACTGTTGCACTGCAACACAGCAGAAATGGGGGGAGCTACCAAAGACCTCTGAAGGCAGCCCACCCATATCATCAACTCAGAGTGGTACAACAATATGACATGGCCACAACTATCATCAGGTAAGTGAGAAAAACATAAATTATGACACTTTTCTCTATTTTGGAAGATGGATGATGGGTTTTTCTATTATTTTATTTTCCTTATATCTACAAAGGGACATAATCACAAAGATACCTTTAAATAATACTTTAAATAATTAAATAAATAATGTTACGGATGTTACCAGAATTCAAGAACTCTACTGAAAAATACATAAAATAGTAGGCTGAACTACAGGCTAATCTGAAGGGTGGCTTTTGAAATGTTTGTTAAAATAAGGCCCAGCTTTGAGGAAATAATAAAAAGTGTAAGAATTTCTGTAATTTAATAATATTAAAATTCCCTGGGTGATTGAATCTCTACAGATACTCAGAGAAGCTATTGGGAAAAATTTGGGGGGATTTAGGAGAGCCTTTCAGCATCTTGTGAAAGCACATTTTCTACCAGATGTTTGTAAAGAAAGAATAATAAAAAAAAGCATATTTTGATTCCATTGAATCATCAGCTGCATGAGAATCTTTGTCTTCTGAAAGCCCCTTAAGCGCTTTTTCTGGATCAAATATTAAGAGGAACTTCTATTAAATAATACTTTTTTTTTTGTTGTTTTTCTCTCTCTCTAAATGGCAGAGAGTGGGTTTGGAAGCTTCTCAGGAAATTTTCTAAAAATTTAAGAAACAAGTTCCTTTTTTCTGGGATTTTTCCAGAACATTACTAGAGCATGGTGGCGTTTTTACGATTAGCAAAAGATGTTGTTTATAATGCAGAAGCCACCCTGTTACAAAATCACGTGAAAAATATCAAAATAATATATTTTAATGTCACTGTTAATTGCCATCACTTAGCAAAAAGCAAAAGCAAATCATATTCATGTGGAAGAATTTGCTTTCTCTCTACTCAGGCTTTATTGAAGCATGATTTTCAAACTGTCTATGATGATCACATGCATAATTGCTGCTCTTGCTGTTTTTTCAATGCTTCCAGTTTATTTTATGTTTCTAATGAAAACTGATACATAGCAGTCGCCTTGAATAAGCCAACGTTTATCAACAATGACCATACAATGGCATCAGGCAGCTACTGCCTGCCCAATGCTCAGACAAATAGATATGGGTGAATTGGTCGCAACCTGAACACTGAAGGGTCCTGCTTCCCTTGGTGGCAACACTGCTGAAGCCATGTAAGCAGCTCTCCCACCACTCCAGCTGCTTCTTCCCACCTCTGGGCCGCCCACAGCAAAATATACAGCTGTGCCAACACAATGCAGCGGGCGGTACAGGAACAAGGACTGGGAACGAAGAGGAATGCTTAAAACACTGGAGAAATACGTGTTGTGGTGGTGTAGAGCGCTTCAGTTTCTTAGGTGGTTTTCATAGAATCAGATTCTTTTGGGTTGGAAGGGACCTTAAAGCCCATCCAGTTCCAACCCCCTTCCACTAGACCAGGTTGCTCCAAGCCCCATTCAACCTGGCCTTGAGCACTGCCAGGGATGGGGCAGCCACAGCTTCTCTGGGCAGCCTGTGCTGGGGCCTCACCACCCTCACAGGGAGGAACTTCTGCATAAGAGCTCATCTCAGCCTCCCCTCTGTTAGGTTAAATCCATTCCCCTTGTCCTGTCCCACAGGCCCTTGTCCAAACCCTCTCCACGTTTCTTGTAGCCCCTTCAGTCACTGGCAGCTGCTCTGAGGTCTCCTCTTAAGGAGCCTTCTCTTCCCCAGGCTGAACCAGCCCATCTCTCTCATCCTGTCTCCAGAGCAGAGCTGCTCCAGCCCTCGCAGCATCTCCATGGCCTCCTCTGGACTCGCTCCAGCAGCTCCACATCCCTCTTCTGTTCTTGCCCCAGAGCTGGACACAGGAAAGCAGGGGATTCTCCCCAGAGTGCAGCAGAGGGGAGAATCCCTTCCCTCAACCTGCTGCTTATACTCTGGGGATACAGTCCAGCACATGGGGTGGTTCTGGGCTCAAGCACACACTGAACCTGGGTCATGGGGAGCTTCTCATCACCCAACACTCCCAAGTGCTCTTCAGGGCTGCTCTATCCAGTCTGCCTCAGCCTATGTTTGTGCTTGGGATTGTGCTGACCCAAGGGCAGGACCTTTTAAAACCATCTCCGTTCATTCACTCAGTACAATTACTCTGTCAGTTTTGCCCACTTTTGCCTCAGAAGAACAGGAGGATAGAACATCCTATGGCCAGCCACAGCTTCTTCGCCCTATTGGTCCATACTGAGGATTAATTAGTGTTCAAGAGCACTTGATGAAACTTCCAACTACTGGAAGGAACTACAGGACCAAGTCCAGCAGGAGACAAGCCTCCTAGGAACACTACAGCAAACTCTGAGTTGGTGTACGGGGCAGAAATACTCATGGCCTTTTAGCCAACCATGGTGGCCGTCCCGCCAACGACAGCCGGTGGAATACAAGCTGCAGAGCTGGATAGCTGTAGAGCTGTGCTGTCGTGCTGTCATGGGTGGTGGGGTACAGTGTTATCTCAGCGTACCACAGCTTTGCTTGCCCTGGTTCAGCAGATTGACGTCCCCAGCTATTTGCTCTGTCCTGCTGCAAGAGGAATGAAAGCAGATTGTTCCTGTTCTCTGGCAGCAGCCTGAAGTGTGGTAGGTAGACACTTCAGCGGGTGGAAAAACCTCATCTTGGCTCTGATCCCAGGCATATTGTTTGCCAACAGTGTCCTGTGCTGCATCCCCAGCAGCATGAGCAGCAGGTCAAGGGAGGGGATTCTCCCCCTCTACTGCACTCTAGGGAGACCCCCCCCATGCAGTTCTACCCACTGCGAGGAGCTGGAACTAGATGAACTTTAAGGACCCTTCCAACCCAACTCAGTCTGGGGTTCTATGATTCTGTGCAAAGTGAAAATGTGAATTTAAAGGCTGCTACCCCACTCCACAGTAACAGCCTGTGCGCACCTTTCTACTTGGGGATAAAAGTGAGGTGGTTTGAGGTAGCTTAACCTGCATTTTATGCATGCACACACAGTCAGCACCACCACAGGAGATGACTGTTGCAAATTGACACCCCAACTCACCCTGCAGTGACTTGTCCTTGTTTTGAAATACTAAGGCAATCTGGCCTAATGCAGTGTGACAGTGGAAGCGAGGCTGTTAGTGTCCCAAAAAGGAGATGAATGACTTTCTAGCCATCAAATTAAGAGCCAAGTTTGTAAAATAAGAATCTGCTATATGAATAAATGCTTTGGTAAAGGGGGTTAATACTAGTTCTCTCAGCTTAAGAAACCCAAGTCACATGTACCAACAAATGTAATTGAAAGAGTATGTCTCCACGGTAGGCATTTTCCAGCAGATGAAAGTGACCACACAGTCTGAAACAAGTCATTAATTCGCAATTTCTTCCTAGTTCAAAACAAACATAGGTGTATCATTTAGGGATTAGATCTCCTATTCTTTTCAGTTCTATAATTGGTTTCAGTAGTTGCTAGAATCAGATGTTTCAAATAAAAGCTCAAAGAACTGTCAGTAAAGATGTGTAGTAATCTGCCTAGTATCTGTGTATATCTCACTTGTTTATTCTCAGATTGAGTGATGATCTGGAACCTGAGGTTTTATATTTCCTTCCTTACATGTTTGTTTTATGTTTTTCTATTATGGCTTTGAATGTTCTTGCTACTCATAAAAAACATTGTTTTCTTTTGTAGCTTGGAAACTACTTAACCTCAGCTGTCTATTGTGGCAATGCACTCCCTCATCTAAATCCGTGTAGTTTGATAAAATGTTTTCCTTTATTGGCACTGAATTTGTAAACTTTCATTTTCAGTGACTGTTCCATTGTCCTTATGCATCCAGCAGTGGGAACAGAAGCTCTCAATATTTTTCTTTGAAAAAAACCATGAAATCAGCATTGGTGTAGCAAGTAAGGGACAAAGTTATTATTCAGAGATAACTGCTCAAAGGCTGCCTGGCCTATGGCGTTGCATCAACAATGTCATATATCTGTTGGAAAGAGTATCTTAAAACGACTGACCATTAGTTATGACTAACTCTCAGAGGCTCAGAAAAACACTAAATAAAGACTTGAAAGGGGTCTTACCCTCCCCCGCAACTTCTCAGTTGTGCTACGCTAGTTTCTAAAGGCAGAACACAAAGAATGGTTCAGCTTCAGACATTAGGACTGCCTACATGCAATCCACCAGTTCCTCATCAGTATACCCTTCTTTCTATCCCAGTGGAGAAGCTGGCTCGCAGACAGATCTGCAGGCTCCTGTAGGATATCTGGCTTTATCGAAAAGTTACTGCAAGGAGCTCCTTCAAATTTACAACTGAAACAGCACACGTCTTTTATCTCCCCAGCTGGAGAATGAAAACTCTCTTTCTTTCCAACTTTCAATTCCCAAACTCAGGTTTCTGATGTGCTACATCACTGTGCTGTGTGGCATTAAGCCTTCGAAGTGGATGATTTCTTCTCATGGCCTTCAGGATCTCTGGAGAGCTTTCATGGAGCTTCTGGATCAAACTCTTCCTTGACTTTACTCCAGATATTGTTCCAAGTTCAGTGTTATTTGCACATGAGAAAAAAATTTGGATATAGAGCAGTTAGCACCTGGAAGTTACCTGTGTGAAAAGCAGATGTCTGGAAAAGCCAGGGAGTTAATTCTCACTAACGGCACCCTGAACGCTTGAAATAAGTCTCTAAATAGCTAGGCCAAACATGTTAACTCCTCTGAAGTTGTAGAAAAGATTGAAAAACACAAGAAAGAAACCTAAGCCAACTTTGTACAGGTTGCAGTAGCAAGATTTGGTTCAGAAAGCCCCTTGGTTAGTGCAAACAGAACGTGCATTGGTGTTTCATCAGAATTACAGAATTAAACTGGAAGGCTGAATTAGGGTAATGGGTGACTCTCAATAAGGGCAATAGGCTAGTCTGATAAAATAAGACCGAATTACGGTAATGGCCACCCATCTGTCTGATGAGCAACTGTTAAAGGTACATAGCTCTGGGTACTACATGTGAAGACCTGATTTCACTGAGCTCAGTCAGGATGTTGAACTGATATTCTAGCATCTGAAATTCATGTCACTTACTCTTTAGAAAGAATTAATGTTGGTATTTGTGTGCATCTAAGCAAAGTTTTATCTTTTTCAAATAGCAAAAAAGAAATAAAAAAAGAAAGAGGCTTTAATTAGCATCGAGTAGTGGAGTTGGGCAAAGAGCTGTGTGGAGAGTAGAGCTGAGAGAGCAAAGTGGACCAGTCTGGAAAAAGCAGCAGAAGGAGTGGAGTTCATAGAACAATGTGAAGCAATAGGCTGGAAGAGCGACCCATCCTGGACGGGGAATTATTGAAGAAATTAAATAGGCCAGCCTGCCAGCAGGCAGCAGGGCTTACTGGGCAGCTTTGGTTTTAATGAGCCTCTCACAAGCCCTGTTTGCAGGATGTCAATAGTACTCACACTACGTTTGTTTTATTCATGAATAGGCACCTCTGTGGCGAAGGTGAATGGTGAGTATTCCAAAGACACCAAACCACAGCTGCTGCCACCAACACCTTCACCTGATGAAGCCATGTCACAACATGGTAAAGTGTGTCATGACATGAAGCGGCATTTGATGCGATTTAGTATTGGGGTACCGCAACTTACGGCAGCCGGGCTGATCAGACACGCACAAAATGTGAGTGGCAGTGGGGCAGCCCCATCCTTAGTGGGAAGAACAAGAGTCACACAGGGTTAGTCGCTTCCTGGCATGGCATACTGCCCTAAAAGATTGGTGTTCAGAGGCGGCTCCTTACGCCCCTGCTTCGGAGCCGGGTCCTCAAGGACGACGGGCAGCAGAGTCGGTGAGGGTTGCAAATAGCGGGCGTTTAAAAGTTTAAAAGGGGCCTCTAGGCACAAACCCAGAAAATCACTTTTGTGTGTTTGGGCGCCAGCGTTGCACCCCAGTGCTGCCACCCTCCTCCGGGCGCGCCCGCCTCCGGTGGACCTCACCGCGGCGCCGGGTGTCGGGTCCTGGGGCAGGCCCGGGCGGCACCGGCGACGGGGCCTCAGGGCCCGGGAGGGAGGGCT
>JAOEHY010038248.1:9227-21069 GCA_025447955.1 Psilopsiagon aurifrons
TAGAGGATAAATCAAATCTAGAGCTAGAAAATTGTTTTTAAAGTGATAGAAAAAGCAACAGTAAAAAGATGAGAAAGCCAAGAAAACCTGAAATTGCTGCCAAAAAGATGAAACTGAAGAAACCCCAAGTAAAATTCAATTTATTATGTAAGATTCAATGGGTACTTTATAAGCAATTTTTCATCATAGGACTACATATTTCCCTGTAGATCCACTATGACTTTAGTGTGAGAAGTGTTATTGAAGAGGGTTGAAATTCACAAATCAGGCTCTTGCTAATGTGCTAAATCCACAGAGAAGAACTTAGGTAGAAATATCACGGAAGAGTTTCAGTTATTAGAGATATCTTCCTAGAAATATTTTCTTAAATTCTTAATTTATTACCTTCTTGCAACATAAAGTCATCATTTGCCAAAATTCAGCCATGTCTGTTTTCCTCCTGTCCTCACCCCACACCTGTAGATCAATTTCTGGTAATCCCACAAAGGAAAAAAACCCACCCCTTAGTGGACGTATATTCTGAAATTACAGAACAATTTTCTACTTTTTCCTTCTAATGACCCTGGATATCATACATCCTGAAGGGAAACACAATTGTTAATTAAATATCAATCTCTTCATTACCAAACGGCTGTTCACTTTGTCGAAGATGAAAACTGAGACTCCGATAGGAACTGTTCTGGTCCTTTTAATGGTCCTCACTAGTACAGCACCCCAATTTAAGCCAGGGCAAAGGGGTACTGTGCCTACTGCACAGCACCTCCAAAATACATCTTACTAAGTCAGTTATCAAAAACTACTGTTACTTACCAAGTTAGCCACGGTATTTCTGCAGAAAGCCTGTTTTTCAATTGTGCTTATCACCAATACAATAGAAACCTACTTACTTCAGAAACACTGACAAAAATCACAGCTGGACATCCTACTGAAGAAGTGCGCCATTTTCTTATTGCTGTAACTTAAATTAATCATGTCTGCAGTATGCTTTAAAGAGAGGACTGCATTGAGCAGCAAATGCATTTTTTACTCTCATATCGCTGTTTCTCTGAAAAGTCTTTCAAGTGTTTTGCTAAACACCATTACATTTCATATTCTGTTGTGCTTTCAGGAGAAAAAAAACCAAACCAAATCAAACAACAAAACCATACAACAGAAAATAACCCAGAAAGGCGTTACTAACAATGTCCATGAAACAGCTTAACTTATAGGCACTTAATGACCTTACCACACTGATAACTTTAAGGTGGGACACAAGTGACACTCAGATGTCAGCATGCCCATTATGAAGCCACTCAAGCAGGCAAGAACAAATGTAAAGGGCAGAAAGCCTTGCCTCAATCCTGTCTCCCACAATGACTCACAGCGTTCCTGCTGCAAGCAAGTGCCTTCATTCACCTGCAGTTCACAGCTCCGAACACTTGCCTGGGCTTACACATCCACACATTCTCTTTAAAACAGCCCTTAGGCCTGACGTTCCTTTCTAAACAATTTGGAAAAAGGTCTTCCTCTTCACCCACTCTTATGCAGTAAGAGCATCTCTGCAGTATACAAACCATTCAGAAGGTACATCAGGGCTGTCCTGGGACCCACGACAAAGGTGCTTAAATGAATGAGAGCAGGAGTGGCTACTCATTTGTACCAGGTAACATTTTAAATAGTCTGCTATAGGATAAATTGTTATTTCAGCTATACTAAAAGGGACAGGAGTAGAACTTGCTTGAATTTTAAAAGCTGCCAAAGGATACCACAGTTACATTTCATATAATTGCACAGTATTTTCTACCAATTCTTCTGTTCCACTGTAAAAGAGAGCAGAATCAAACCTGAAACCTATAGTTTGTCCATGAAATAAAGGAGTGCATTTAGCAGATATCTCACACACATACAATCCCACACAGGTGGTTACTAATCTTAGCTGTTCTAAATAGAATTATCCAGGACTGTCAGCAAACATCAGCAAAATGCCTGAAAAACTAGGTAATAGATTTTCACCAGTTTTGTGGATTACCTTTAAAAATAGAGGACCAGAAACTTTATTATTACATTACTTATTATCATTGTTTTCAGCAGAGACTATTAGGGTAGAGAGCAGAAGAATATAGTCTGATACAATACCAGAGAATTGTGAGACCTTTAATTTTGAATTTACATAATGCTTTTAGGAATTGTTATACATGATAACAGATTTCATTAATCCTGAGGTTACGTCCAAAATGAAACACAATGTTTTTTTCATCTGCTCCACCTGCCCTGCAGGTGTTTGAAATCTCTGGGGCTTGCAAGTTAATTACTGATGAGTCACTGGAGTGGGATGGGCTAATTAAACTCTCTTGGAAAAAGAAAAGAAAGAACAAATAATTTTATCAAGAGTTGGGATATTAGCTGCAGAGTAATATTAAAGGAACGAACTCTGAAGACTTGAGGAGCTGATGTTACTTTGGGATAGCCATTCATCAATGAAACCAAGGATTTTCTCCACTCATGGCGGAAGTAATTTTCTCTTACAGCAAATGAAGATTCTTAACAGTTTATTTCCAATTTTCACTCCTGGAGAAAAGCTGCCCTTCAATACTTTGAGCCTTACACAGAGTTAGCATAGATCGACAAAAATCAGTTAAGTCTCCAGGAATTTTGTAAACAAATTCTAGCTCGAGGCAATTCCAAAGAATTAAATTTCTCACCTGGAAAATGGATTCTGGGATATTTTAATCCAATGTTTTGTTTTACCTGAGTTGTTTTCTAAGTGAAACCTTTGAAAAAGGAATAATTATAAGAGAAACTGAAGCCAATTAATGTGGGAGGCAATTTCCCTGGCAGGAGAATTAAGGCTCCTTGCATTAGTCCTAATCATCATCTCCAGACCTTAACTAGAAAAGTTTCCTAAAGAAGCCCCACACAGCATTTCATTGTGTCCCTGCGGGACAGTGATTCAGTAAGCCTGCTGAGAATGAATGGCTTTCTCCATGAGCACAGCCAAAATTTGGCTGGGAACACTACACTCTAATGAATCTGCTGCAATTTCCATCTGACTAAAATGCACCAACAGAATCTATCTCTCCGTTCTGCTAACAAAGATTTTCTCAGAATGATCCTGAGATCAAAAGTTATGTCAACTGGCTTCTCCACCCATGATGACATTTAGCCAGTGGTCATTGTCTGAAAGAGGTCAGCAGGAGAGCCAGAGATTTAACACCAAGGTTGCTTTTGCATTTTAAGGTAATTTACCAGAAAAATGTATGCCTCCTATTTAAAAGCTTAATTCTTCCAGACAGCAAGTTTTTGTTATGCTATCCAGGGCCAATAAGCTTACTAATGCCTACTCAAATACTGCTGAATAAAGTAGAAACTGATACCAAGAAAACTCCTACGGCAGTTCCACTCCATCCTAGTTTCAGAAGAGTGGCCAGCTAAAAGGCTCAGTGACGGAGTGCTTCTGACTGCTACTAGTGTACCTATGCCAATGCAGGAGTTTAAAAATACATGTAAGGAAATACTGATGAGATCTTTCTCATCTCATATAATTTACATGAGAGTAGGTTAATCAGAATCAGAGAAGTGAACACAATCTTGTACAGTTTATTCTTCAGTGAATGTTGTTATAAAAGGTTCTGTCCCTTCAGACATCTGCTCTGACAGCACTTTCTTGTTTCTATACTTTCTCGCCAAAGAACTAGCAAGTTGTGGCAGAACAGATGTCTATTTCTCCATCACTAGTTTTTTGGCTTCATCTACCACCAGGTACTCCAGTTCCCCAAAGCTCTCAAAAATGGAACCGCAGCTACCAAATTTGCTTTTACTTAGGTCCTCAGGTTTGCCGACAGTCAATGCAAGATTTATTGCTTTCCCATATATTTTCCAGTCTAGTTTTATATAGTCTTTATAAGCAGAACTTTCTATTCGTGTTCGTGATGCATTCTCAGTATTTCTCCTCCTGACATCTCTAATTCCTGACTTTGGCCTGCTTTCAAACTGCTGCAAAGAGCACCAACCTACGGGCACACAGAGCGTGCAAAGCTGTGTAACACCGGCTAAGTTACTTAGGTACCAAAACATCTCCACCTCAGAAAAAGTGCCTTACCATAAATGTAAAGATAGCCAGTGGCCTCAGACTAGAAGAAAAAGGAGAAAATCCTGAAACTTAGGAGCCAATCTGTGCACAACCACGAGCACATCCTTTGGCCTCCTGTGGAGGATGACGGTTGCATTGGGAACTTACTAAGGGTAATTTTCTCCTGTAGCTGCTCATAACATCCTTCAACAGTGGTAAAGGAAAAAGAGGATTTAATTTTCTGCCTAAAATAATTCCTTAATTATCTTTGTATAACTGAGCACCTATAGAAAAGCCAGAATATTCTCCCCGTGGATCTCATCTTGCCATTGTAAAACAGGAATAGCACTGCTTCCCTTGCCTTGCAGGAGTATTAAAATAAAGCTACACTTCCGACCTACTCAGTATCTGCCATCACTGAAATGCCTGTAAAAACAATAAAAATCCTCTTTCCTCTCATCAGCAAAGATGTTAAGAGCAGCTATTTTTCACAAATCCCTCTGCATCAGCAGACAGTTTCCATCACCAACAACCTTCAATTACTTGCTATTCCTGTCCCACAAGAAGTTAATATTGAAGATGCTGGTTTCACTGTTTCCAAGCCACCTGCCTTTAACACTCTCAGAATTACAGGGAACAGCTGTTCACTACAATTCTACTTCCTTAACTGGTAACAGTAGATTTGTTTTGTGCTTAAGGAGATTAACCTCTTAGATTTTCCAACCTCTTTGGAGTTTGGATTGTGAGGAATATTTAGTATTTTAGTAGAACTACCTTCCCTGCGAAGAATCACGTGGACTCGGACATTCACTGCCTTACAGCCTGATAAAAATTTGGTTCTATAAACAACAAATGTTAGATTGTTACCAAGAGGGTATCCATTCCCAACTGACCTAATCATACAGCATGTAATGAAGCAAAAATGCTGATTTTCAAGTTACAATATATTGCGCTCATTAAATAATGCTGTTCAGGCAAAATCCTTTCTTTAAATGATACCTTTTAACCCTAACAACGTGCACTTCTTTGCTTAATTACACAGCCTGCCTTAGCCCTCTCTTTCCCCATTCTCTCGCTGTTTTTTCTTGCTTAGAAGTAAGCAAACCACCTGTGCCACTAACATGGTCTAATCGCAATGTGCAAAGCTGTTTCCCTGGAAGTGATATTGCTACCAAAGCTGGAAGGCCAAACAGCACCAGCTGCTACCAGGACTGCAGGATTGCACATCCCAAGGTCTCTTTGATTTGCCTCCTCCCAACCCTTCTATATGGACAATACATGAAAATAACTTAAGACTCCACAGGTCTCACACTTCTGCCTGGGTCAAACATACTTGCACTTTTTTTTGATTTTGTAACACCACAGTACTGTATCTGAGTTTAGATGCCAATATTTCAAGTAGTTAACCAAGTGCCACATTTCTCATTTCTCTAAGAGGCAGTTTAGGTTGGAAAAGACCTGTAAGACCAAGCCCAGCCATTAACCTAGCACTGCGAAATCCACCATTAAATGTATTTGATAGGTTGTTTTTTTTTTTTGCTAGTTTACTTTATTGACAAAGGGACAAATCTCAACAAATACAAGTGCTACGATTTGTGCTTACAATGCCGGACCATTAAAAACTTTTCTGAACTTTTACTGAAAACATACTTAAATTTTATTCTCATGACACCTGAATAATACAGAAACATGCTCATTTTTATCCATTTCTGGGTAGGACTTCAGTGTTCAGAATACTTAAAGAAACTCCAGGGGATTTACATTCTCAATTTTGGAACAGTAAGATTCCAGGGTCAACAGAATACATCCTCGGCCCACAAAAAATAAACCTCGCATATTTATATGGCCTCTGAGAGTGTCTGCCTTCATTTGAATTTTCACAGTTTTCTCTTAGACAATATTCTGGGAATCTGTTTTAGAGATTTACATTAAATACTTCATGTTATCTATTAAATTAAATTAGTAACTGTACAAATGATATACCTAATGTGAGAGTTATAAAGTTATTTCTACAGCCAAACCACCAGCCAGAACACCTCTTTAGTACAAAGGAGTATTTGACAGACACAGCCTTAACTTGTCTGGCATAATTTTACTTTGAATACTACCGGTGTAAAGAAGACTTACAACAAAGTGCAAGTGTTGCAACTGGGGCAAAGACATATTTTTGACAAAAGCTAAAACCTGCCTCATAAAGAGAAGGCTTTTGTGCGTGTTGGGGAAGGAGGAATTAACCTAACTTAAATACACACAACTGACTCAGAGGAGCTTCTTACTCAAGGTATTTTGTTCTGGTAGCACTCACACACTAACAATCAGTACTGCCAACCCTTAAGAAAAGCCACATTGGATGAAACATGATGGTTAACTTCTCTTGAACTTGCATTTCTTATTAATAACAATAATCTCATCTTAGCCTTAAGCGTTAGGATATCTCTTAATATATCTCTTGCAATATATTGCTGACAGTGTATAGAATGGTAGAAGCAAAGATAGGTAACAGCAAGGAAAGAAAGTGCTTTCATTACATTCTCTCTAATATATTAACCAGCAAAGCAGAGCCACTGCATAGAAAGTAGTAAATTATACAGGGGAAAAAGTGAATATAAATCTACACTGTATATGCCACATTGCTGTTCCTTGCTGGGCTTTCAGCAATTACTACTCAGATCCTCCTGCTAGGGACCAACTCAGCCCTTGCTAATTTTCAATTTAAATAAGTACTGATTTATAAACCACACCACTGAGGCAAACAGTAAGGACTGTTTGCCTCAAAGGACAGGATAAAACATGAAGGGATATTAGAACAGTAATTCCTACACTGTTTTAACATTTAAGGAAAGGGAGTTACTCTCTCATGAGTATCACTTAAATGAACAGCTTTTCAAGAAGTATATTCAGAGTACAAGGCTTTCAGTTAACATAAAATACATCTGCCCAAGTGCTAAAAAGACATACTGACAGAAGAAAGTAGTGCTAGAAACTATGATATAACCCAAATTTCATTTCACTTAGGAGTAACTGATGGATGGTCATGTCTTCCCAATGCTTAACTGGGTTTCCAAGGTGTACCTTTTAACATGATCAGCTGTTTGTCTTCCAGTTGTACTTGACAAATAAAATTAAGTAGCTTGGATTTATGCTAGCTTTTTCATAGAACTTTAATTTATATACACAGAATTCAAATTTCTTATTTAATATTTCTCATTAGAAAAGAACAGGAGAATGAGGAATGAGATTTTGTCATATTTGTCATATAATAATTCCATTTGATATCATCCCTCTTTCAGTGATTGCTACCTGCATAATTTTATACTTTTTTATCGTATTACAGCTACCAAACCCCAAATAGCTAGTAATGATCATATTTCAGAACCTGTTAGCATCCACTTGCTCTTCCTACTTTCTATCATAGCCACTTCCAGCTGCTCAGTGGGAAAAAGAAGGTATTAATAATATTAAAACAGCAAGGTAGAAAACTTGCAGTATATTATCCAACATCCCAATTGATCAGATGGATGTTTCCAACCATCCTAAATAGGCTTCTGTGCATTTTTTAGTAATACTTTAGTTAGACTTTGTGTGCATTATTTAAAAGCAACCATATAGGCTAAGTTGTTTAGGCTTTTTTCTTTTCATCTTTTTAAACATTTAAAGGAATGCATTTTCCTGTAAGGGTATTAGTTCTGTATTCGGATCTAAAATAATCGGTATTTCTTTTATCTCAGATGCTGCCAAATCTACCTATTAAATAAAAACAGTATTTATCCAAAGCCAAGAATATATGCACAGTTAATTAAGAACGAAAACACGTTTGGATTCCTTGACCAGGCAACCATGCTGGATTTTCTGCCCCCATCTCATTTTTGACCCCCTTCTTCCTGAGAGTATCTTCCATGCAAGTCACTGCAATAAGGTGAAATACTTCTCTCCTACTAGTGGAGAATGGAAAGCAGAAAACTAGTTCCAGAGCACTAAAGCGCCCACAAGGAGATCTGCAATTTCACTGTAATTGCTGTTGATTCTCCATGATACGCCCAGGCAAACTGAGAGTTCCTTCCAAGGTCAGGGAGGCCAGCCTGCATTATTATTAAAGATTAAAGATTAATGCCTATTTACACACAGTTATATCTATGAATTCATTCCCTCAGATCAGGAAAGCTAATGACTCTGTAGCTGACAGCAAGAAAAAAAACACAAACTGTCTGCAATTTCTCTGTTATCAAGACCAAGATGATGCCCAGTCTTCATCTTAACAGCAAAAATGAAGCTGCATGTCAAAGCCTGGTGAATTTTCCAATTCCATTCAGAAATATTCTTTGATACCTGAACTTACCCTTTTCACAGCTTATTTTATACTCTGTATTTAATGCAAAATTGACTTGGACATGTTTTTGTACTGCAGCCCTATAATGATTATTTTGTTTTAATCGTTAAAATTATTTCAAAGAATCACAGAACACCTGGGGTTGGATGAGGCCTGTAAGGATCAGGGCCCAACTCCCTGCTCCTTGCAAACCTACCTAGCACTAAACCATATGACTAAGAGCATTGTCCAGGTGCTCCTCAAACTCTGACAGGTTTGGTGCTGTGATCACTTCCCTGGAGAGCCTATTCCCGGGAGCAACCATGCCTACTTGAGCAGAGAAGAAAATGCACTGAGGTTGCATGGTGACCTCATAGCAGCTTTCTTGTATCTGAAGGGGGCCCACAAAGATGGTGGGAAGGCCTCTTCATTAGGGACTGTAGTGAGAGGACAAGGGGTAACAAGTTCAAACTTAAACAGGGGAAGTTTAGACTGGATATAAAGAGGAAGTTCTTTACTGTGAGGGTGGTGAGGCACTGGAATGGGTTGCCCAGGGAAGCTGTGAATGCTCCACCCTTGGCAGCGTTCAAGGCCAGGCTGGATGGAGTCTTGAGTGGCATGGTTCAGTGCAAGGTGTCCCTGGCCATGGCAGGGGGGTTGGAACTGGATGATCTTAAGGTCCTTTCCAACACTAACTATTCTATGATTCTATAAATCTATACTTACCTTACAGAAAATTACTTTGCAAAAAATGCAGCTTGTAATTTGACATGTCTTAATCTCTAATGTGTAGAAAAATGTGACCATCAGGTTATCTCTGCTACATCCTATAAATTCCATGACCTGCAACCTTGCAGAATGTTGGTTTCTTGGTGATTTATGTTGCCATCAGCGTTGAAAAGCAGCTACTCCTGAATGTGTAAAGGAAGGGGACATCAGGTCCATAGGGATACCATCAGGTATCAGAGAGCTTGTTGTAAGCTAAGAAACTACTGTAAGCAAAGACATTGGTGGGGGAGATTGGATGAAAGCCACAAGAAAATACTGGGGTATATTACTGAAAAAAAACCCTCCACTTTTAAAGCTACACAGATTGGAGGTCTATTATGTACCAATTTATACACACTAATTTATGCTTGACTGATTAGGTGCATCATAATCCATCATGACATTTTAATATCAGAGAAAATTTTGTTACTCACATTTTTAAAATGTAGTTTGGAATAGTAAAGGGTAGGTATAATTGGAACACTTACAATTTCTACAACACAAACATTTCCTAATGAGTTCAAATTCACTGAAGCAAATATATTTATGCAAGGGTTTAGCTTAAGCATAGATGGGATTAATTATTTGGATGAAAGTTTAAAAACTTTTAGAAAGATCATTATTCTTTCTGTAAAGTTAAATATCAGCCTGTTCTCTTAATAAATGCAAGTCTTCATGAAAAGCCAATGAGAAACTATCAGATGAGAATTTAGATTAGGCTAAGTTAGGAAAGCTGTTTGAATTCCTAAGAGCCACCAGCACCATCAAGCTCATTACTTAATGAGGGCAATCTCGCTAGTAAAACCAACTGGCAACTCAGAAGAAACAGCTTTTAAGTCAAGAATGCTCTCTGGTGACACACGACTGTTAATGATTTTTATGTCAGTAGCTACATGTAAAAGCCAGAGATTTTATCTGCAAGGTCAGACTATCAGACATAGAGTGCTCCCCAGAATACAAAGGAAAAGATTCTTTCATTTTAGCATTGGTAGAGTGCGATTACCTATTCTGTACCTTGCAAAAATTAAAGTGAACTATAAAAGACAAGTCTTAAAAGCATTTTCCATGAGTTTGATGATGCTATTTATGCTTCTTCTTAAGAGCCCATAAAACAACTTGTGAAACTATGGTCCTCCATACTGAGCAACTTGGTGATGATGCTGATGCATCAGCTTACTAATTAGCACATACTCTGCAATTATGCTTTGCTTCTTTTTAAATGTCTTTGTACAGTGGAAATATCCCTACAACTAGGTCTGTGATGTTTGCAATATACAGTTAAAAGCCTTCTCATATTTATCATACTTATTAACAATGCCAAAGACAATTTGTGGCAACAGTCTTTCCAAAGGGTATTACTGTTAGTTCATATTACTCAAACCTAGCTCTATCTCAAAAATTTTGGAAGTTAATACCTACTGAGGAAAAATTTCATGCTGTTTTAAAGGCTTGACATGGTAATAAGACACGGTAATAAAAGCACCACTAAACAACAAGGCATGTTGGCATTTTCCTGTTGAATTTGAAACAACTAAATTTCCTTCCCCAGAGTAGAAAAGTAGCTTTTATTGTCCTTCGGGAATTTCATTGAAAAGTTCTCCCTTTTTCTGCCCAGCTTTGAATATGCTACTAGGATGCCTGCTCTTCTACATGCACTACAGAACCATCATCCCATCGTTCTCACAGCTGCTCTTCAGTTTGCAGATATACTTCACAGCCACAATATTTGCTTATGAATTTCCTTATCCTCTCACTGGAACTCTTGTCCTCCGAAGAAGCTTGTCACTTCACACATACTGCTCTCCACAACAATCTCTGGTGCACAAGCCATTGTTTAGGCTTTATCATGGCTCTCTTCTTTGATTCTCTTCTCAGGTTTCCACTGTCCTTTGGAATGATGTCTGCTCTCCCCTGAAGGGATCTACACCTTGTTTTAGTACCTGTACTTGCTTTGTGCATCATTCTAAAACATAGTGACTATAATATATCTGGAAAGGGTTAAAGGAGATTTCCAGCAGTACAAAAACAACACAGGAAGATGGTATATCCTTTCCTCCCAGGACAAATGGACTCTCTAATCACTCCAGAATAAAAAAAAATCATTTTAGATCGGAAAAAGCCCAGACGCAGCATGTAAATTAAGGGAGAGACACACACTGGCTTCTCTTTCCCTTCAGACTGGTCTTCTGCAACTGTTGTATCCCCTAAAGGAACCACCAGAGAAAACAGGTCTGGCTTTTTCTGCTCTTGTGCAGATTCCTGCCATCCACAGTTCCTCCTTCTATGAATAAAATGCCTTAATTTCCATTGTGTGTGTGGACACGAAGAGGCACCAGGACACCTTGTTTTCACACATGGACAGAACTTTCAGGGTACCATTCTGAAAACTCAGTGCAGCTTGTTAAAATACCCTTCCTAATCCCACAAGACATCCTGAGCATGACCTAGTACTGAATTAAAAGCAGTGTTAAGAGCCTTCTATAGGACCAGCTATTGATTGTGCTTACTTGCAAAAAGTTTGTTACTTCATGTCCTGGGTTCGGCAGTAGCAGTCGTTTTTCTCCTTCTTGGTAGCCAGTGTGGAGCTGTGGTTTTCTTTTTTCTTTTGATTTTCAGCTTGTGAGCAGTGTTGATAACACCAACGTTTTAGTTACTGCTTAGTACATTTTGGTCTGGCCAAGGACTTTCTGAGTCTCATGCTCTGCCAGGGAGGAGGGTAA
>JAOEHY010038250.1:0-16185 GCA_025447955.1 Psilopsiagon aurifrons
AGGAAGGGGGAAGGTTTTCATTATTCATGTGAAAAATGAACTGATTTGCTCACATGCTTAGTCCCAGGATTCCTTACATTATGAAAAAGAATAGTTCATAAGGAACTGGCTTATTACAGTAGGAGTGCCCTGAAATTTAAGCTGCTTAATTTGCTAGCTGTAACAGATCAGCCTGTTTGTATGTTAAGCAGCAACTCCTGGACTGGTGATAATACAAGGGGGAGTGGCTTTAAACAGAAAGAGGATAGATTCAAGTTAGATACTAGGAAGAAATTCTTAGCTGTGAGGGTGACGAAGCACTAGAACACGTTGCTCAGGGAAACTGGCTGCTGCATCCCTGGTAGTGTTCAAGGCCAGGCTGGACAGGGCTTTGAGCAGCCTGCTCTAGTGGAAGGTGTCGCTGCCCATGACAGAGGGGTTGGAACTGAATGAGCTTTAAGGTCCCTTCTAACCCAAACTATTCTATGATTCTGTGAAATGATTCTAGGACTTGTGCAGGATTCTAGGACTTACAGCAGGGACTATGGCATGCGCCGTGGTTTGACATTCTTTCCGCTGGGGTATTCCTCCTGTGGCAGCACTGCCAGCTTTGCACTTGCAGTTCTGGCCCACATGCTGGCTTGACATCAGATAATATTTTGTGCCAGGTGAGAGGCTGCCCCAGTGTGAATTAAAGTACCAAAATTTACTGTGTAGTGCTTCAAGTGTCCCTTTTCCATAGTGCTGCAGTGGAAGCGGGGATATTCCTGGATTTGAGGCATTGATTTTACAGGCTTAGGGAAAAGGAGCCATACAGTGACTTAGATTCATCAACTCTTTTTCTGAGTAAGAAGAAAGACAGAGAAAGAGAAAACACTAGAATAAACACTTTATTCTACACTTATAGCATTCTTTGTCCTCTTTTCTGCAACTAGAAGCTAAAAACCATGATTTGAGTTCCCTCCAACTAAGCTGTTTTTGTAACGCCCAATTCCCTGTTCCTGCATGCTGCTGGCCGGAGCTTGCTCTGCTCCAGATTCCTGGTATTGCAAACTCTAATTGTTGCTATTCGTAGGTCTTAAAGTAATAGTACAGCAGAGCTTTTAAACATCCCACTTTGCACAGGGGCAGCAAAGTATGCCACCAGTGAATTGGTAGAATCTGACCCATCATTACAGATTTTACCTGGAACAAACATATTTATGTCTGTTTGAAACTGTTCATTCACCTTTTATCCTGGTGAGTCTGAAAGGCATGAACAACGTACACCTCTATCTTTATCTCTGCTTTTGTTATTTATGTGTTGGGCTACTGAAGTGCCTTTCCTAGGGCAAGAGGCCTTAAATCTCTTAAAAATACAGGTTGAGTAGGATGCAGGAGCTGCTGCTTCTGTTTCCTTGATGATCTTTCTTTGATGCCACCGCTGTGTGTCTCTGAGCTTGTGTTTGGTCTTGCAGATGCTGTCGCTAGTAAACCCGTGGGTACCTTCAGGTTATTTGCGCTTACACATACTGGCTGTCACTCTTCAGCTATCTTGGCCTGTAATCCTCCATAATTTTTCATAGCCTTGATTTTTTTTTATTTTATTTTTTTTTTTATACAGAAGCAGCTAGTCCTAATGGAGATTTATAAAAATCCTAACAACTGTAAATGCTAAGCTTTTAGAAATTACCTAGCATACCTGTTTTTTCTGTATCCTTTTCAATTCAATTTTGATTTATAGGAGATCAGAAGAAGCTGGGGGAAAGGCAGAAGTTCTGCATGTAAATTTTCTTGAGATACAGGGGCAAGAGAGGGAAGTTGGGAATCTTATTGGGAATAATAGAAAATACTGGGAAAGAGCCAGCCCTAGTTTGTGACTCAGTGACTGATAACTTCTACTGGTTTTCTTACCCAAGAAAGCAGCAAGAAGCAAGCCTGTCTTGGGTTCAAAGTGCACTTTGCGAACTCCCCTTTAGACACCAGGACTTGCCTTGGCTGGAGTCAACCTCCTGGCTTGTGTTTGCAATTTATGCTTGGGATTTAGCACTCAAAGCATGAAAGAAACCCGTTTGCTAGAAGTCCAGAAGTCTTGCTAATAAATTGCTGCTTTGGAAATGATCTGTAAAGAAGAATCACCTGCCTGCAAAATATGTAATGGCTTTACATTGTGAGATCAAACTTGGGGCGTTCCAAGTTTTTTCTTGTTTCTGTGTGCATAACCAGCATTGTTGGTACTGGGAGTCAGATGCGTCACAAAGAGAATGTGTTTTGGGACAAAAGCACTTCTAGGTAAAAGCAAAGGCTTTTTAAGGATGGCACTGCAGAGTCCTGAATTCTTTCTAAAAAGGCTCCATTTTGTGGTATGAAAAGTTGAAGAAGAAAGAAATACATCTTGACAGAGCAATCATATAAGGAAAGCTGAAGTACACCAAATGATGCTTTCTTTTATGTTTACTTATAACCATCATAGCAGGCAAGGCAAACACTTGTCTAATTTGATAAAATATCTTTAATTGCAGCAACTGTACTTGAGGTTTGGGCTGGATGTGTAAACTCTGTTTGTAATCATAGTTCCAGCCATGCTCCACAATCATCTCAAATCACTGCCAATTAGGATTTGTTAGTCTGTTGTTGCTTTATTCAGATGTTCTGGGATGTTTAGTTGCATTATTCATGACTTGTCTGTGAAAATGTATTTTAAAAATGAGTACAATTACAGGGTTTCATTGTACTGTGATAGATTTCCCTGCCACACTTTTCAGTTGTTCTAGTTGGTGTAGAAAGGAAACCAGTGTGTAATTTAGATCCTGTATTTCACTATTAGGAAATAGTCATTGCTGCTTGACAGAGAATTTTAAAGAAGGACAAAAAATAAAAAAAGAAAATCAAAGCTGGTATTTTTTTCTCACAACAGTTTGGGTTTGGGCTAAAAGAAAAAGAGAGCAAGCACATACATGCTTACAGAGGACTGCCATAACCAGTGCTAGAAATTTTTAAAGCATTTTTAAATGTCAGTTATCAGAACTGAGTCTAGTCTTCAATTAGTGGAAAGCTTGGGTGGAACAGGCCACCTCTGTACCTGCAGCAGGGCATCGAGCATTCTCTCCTGTTGCATGAAGCAGACAAATGGTCTGGCACAGCAATGCTTGCCAGCATCTTAGGTTTTAAAAGTTTGTTGTTTGACTTATTTAAACTTTGAGCCTGTTTTTTCCCCCTCTGCAGAATTTCGTTCTGTCTTCAAAGCAGTTATTCTTAATGTGAGCAAGTACAAGTGATTGATGAATCTGTATTTTTTTTTCACATGATGATTTTAATGAGGAAAAATTAATACTAGAGAAGTATGTTTAACAAGGGGCTTTGTCTGATATTAGGTTTTGCATCTAAGTTTAATGAAATGGAATTTTTTAGTGCCCCAGTAACAAAAGAAGGCAAACCATGGCAGAGACCCACATCCTGGGGGATTGTGGACCATGCATGCATTTGTTATGTGACTGATGTTCTTTGCGTATACAAATGTGGCATGAGGATAAAGTGGAATGAGTGTAGCAGCAATTTTCTTTTCCTTTCTTTCTTTTTTTTTTTTTTTTTAAGGGTAAAAAAAAAAAGGGGTGATAAGTTGTGAAAGCACAAGTACTGCAGCTACCAATGGACACAAGGGCGATGATGGGTGTCTTTTGGGAGTTCACACACAGAGTCTGTGCCAAACTCTCAGATAAGTTTGCTCCACTAATCAGACACTTGTTAATAACAGCTCAGATTTATGATACTTCATAACAGCACAAGAAGAAATATTCATCCTGTTATTGACTTTGTGGAGGAAGAAAACCTAATAAGGCATTAAGAGTGCTTAATCAATACACGTGTAGGACTGTGCTTGACTATCAGAATGAGCAGCTTTGCTTTCTATTCAGGCAGGTAATTTATGGTTAGCACTGGAAGTGGTGTATGTAATTTATGTTTTAGAGACAATTACTGTTCAAAGACAACTGTTACAAAGCTCTTGCACAAAATGAAGAAAAAAGACATATGCAGTCTCTGGAGTCTGAGCATTGTGCATGAAAGCCTGTCCAATATATTTGCTCATTATATATATAATATTTTTATATATGTATTTACGTATAACGTTGCTATCATGTATGGTTCTATGCATTCAAATTTATTACTTTGTGTCATAGCGCTGAGTGGCCTTTAAAGTTCATATCGACTTTCTCTAGTTTCATGATTTTTTAGACATAATGGTTTTGGTTGCAGACCATCTTGGCCATAATTTAAAATAACAGCATCTAAAGCTGTAACTAAGGAGCTACTTACTTGCTGGATCTGTAGCACTTTAAAACAAAACAAAAAAAAAAAAAAAACAACCCAAATTATTTAGATCTATAAATGAGAATTTAACTGTGCATTATAGTTTACAGTCACCTAAAACACCCCCTTATGAAAGTGAATTGTAATACAGTTGCATATACACTCCTTTGTTCAAGTACCAGCCACTCAGATATATTAAGAAACACATATAGATGCAATTAAGTTGCACATTATAAACTGTATTTAGGCTTTGATTCTAACCATTATGAGGGTTTTGTACCTGAATGTATAAGTTATGTTTTTTGAGTTAGGAATTTACATCTCTAAATTGCTGTTAAAGTTAATATAAGCTGCCAGTGCCTGTTGAGAGAGTATAATCAAACCTTTTTCTTAGATGAAGATATTTAACATTTAGATTCTTGAAATCAGACTATCTTCATCATAGCCTTCAGGAGAAATTCCCGACTGAGGAGTGTTATTAGCGAAATGCTGTGTTCCTCCTAAATAAATACGTTCTCATTAGTTTGACCCCTAATTGAAGCATGGTGTGTTAGCCTAGCACTTTTAAACTAATCAAAATAACCTCCCCTCTCCAGGATGGTGGGCTTTGTTCTTGTTGTACTGCAATAACAATGTGAATGATTTTACAGATTTTATTCCACTTCAGTGATTCATTACAAATCCAGTGAGCTCTGACAGGCACTGAAGTCAGCAGCTTATGGGTCAGAGAACACGGCAGCCCCAAGGGCTGGTCACTGAAATGGCAAGTTTGCATGTGGTTGCATTAAATAAAGTTGTTGCTCATAAGCAGCTGATAAATATAGAAACCTTGGAAAATGGGTTTTGTTGCTTGGCTGCAGTTATGAGATTCTCTTTATTAACTTTAAAATGAATATTTAAATTAATGTATATCGCATAAACTTGTATAGATAAAATCTATTTTAAAATACTTTAACCTGTAAGCAGTTAGCTGGTGTGTCCCGTAGGTCTAAACCTCCAAACTGTTGCCAAAATGAAATTGTTTGTTTTCCCACAATAGGTTCTCCTTTCAGGTGGTTCCTACTCACTCCAGATGCTTTCTCCTTCAGCAAGTCCATCCAGTCGTGCAGTCATGGCAAGCTTAAGCCTCGGCAGGGTTTTAAAGATAATGAATTCAGCTCCACGTAGAGGACCAGCAGAACTGCAGCCTTCACCAGTAGCTCTGCACAGAGGTGTGGAGACGTCTACCCTAATTCAAGGCCAGGTTGAGCAGGGCTTTGAGCAACCTTGCGTAGTGTAAGGTGTCCCTGGCCATGGCAGGAGGGTTGGAACTAGATGAGTTTTAAGGTCCCTTCCAACCCAAACCATTCTGTGATTGCATGATATGATGTATTCCTGCTTTTCAGACTGATAGTTTGGGGTTTTTTTAATTCATTGACTTGCTGCATTTGAGAGCTGGTAGTAGTGCATTTGCTTCTGTTAGATTTAGAATTGGAATTACCATTGAAGATGTTTGTCCAGTGTCTGCTTTTATATATAGTTTTCATTTATTTGTAGGAAAACCTAAATAACTTAGACTTGCATAAAACTTGGTGGAGGGTTATTTTCCCTGGAGCTGAAGGTCTCTGATTTGCTCTGCTGTGTGGTATTTTCAGACAGGGAGTGAGTAGCATTAAACAAGAAGAGAAGGAAAGGGATTGGAATCAGTCCTTCTCCATTTATCATACAGCTCCTAGGTGTATTTAATTGGACAAAGGTGGTCTGTTTTGTGAAAAAGGCATGATCCCCTACAAGTCAAATATTTGACAAGATCTTTAAGCAGGAATACCTTTTCACATTCTATAATGCTGCATGTGCAGGGAGTGTGGGACATAGGCACATGTCTTCAATCCATGTTTTGGTGTACTAGTAGCTTTAAAAAATGCTATGGATATTTTTCCACACATGATAGACAGATCATATGTAAAGTTAGTATCAAGTTAATCTTGACTAAGGTTTTTTCAGTTTTTATTGCTGTAAGACTTCACATGGTGGGGTTGAAAGCTCACACAGAGCATGTCCTATCGATGTTTTTGCGTTGTAACATTTGCTCTGCAAATAGTTTTGAAGCACTGCAGAAGCAAGCATCACTTGTTCCTTTTTTTTTTGAAGCACCTATAGCATGTCATTACAGATGGATTGGTAGTCTTGATAACATTGAACTTTGTCAGACCTAACATGGCAGACTTGTTACATGTCAGAAAGCTTGTCATTTTTCTTGCTATTCAAAAGGCAAATATATTTGCAACCTTGAGTGACATTGAATATGGAAAGCAGACAAAAATTTATCATTCGTCAGAATTGTTTTCATAGTGAGGTTTGTTGTGTTTTTTTCCTTTTAATTCTGACTGTTCTGCTTTAGGAATATAGAACAGCTGATTGTGGCTTGTAAGAACTTATACAAACTGTCTTTTTACAAATGTAAACCACATTCTTTATTGCTTCACATTCAGGTCATTTATTTTAATGCTTTTTGGGCAGAAGCAACATCTGACCTTTATTACTGAGTTGCATAAAACAACTTGGTAAGGTACAGCTAATGGTGCAGGAGATGGTACAGTGAGAGGCACAGATGCATAGAGAGCAAATTTTCATGACATTAAGGTTAAAACTAGTATGTTTTCTACCAAGTGGTATTTCTTCAAGTGTGAGTACTTTGTTAATAGGAATAAAGCTGTATCAAAAAGCTTATTTTAGTGCCTTAATATAAACTATAATTTCTGTGTTATGATGATTAGCTGTAAATGAGGTATTTGTTTTAGAGGCATGTGGATGTAAAGTCAGGTTTTCTGCATATGATAGAAAAAGCAGTGGATTTCTGGTGTAAGCAGCAGCAAACAAATGGATGAAAACATTTCATCAAAGGGTGAAAACAGGTATTAAGGCAGAGACAAGGAGATGCAGGACAGAGTATTAAGAAGACAGAGAGTTGAAAGAAGAAGGTGAGGTTATCAGTTATATAGCACCAATGCTTTTGTGAGGGGCAAAACTCATAGGAGGATGACAGCGTTCTATGCTGAACAAGAAAGAAAAAGAATTCTGATTGCTAATAGAAACACTGTAATCAAAAGGAAAAACATTCTGTGCATTAGTATGCAATAGCAGTATATACTTCTGAATGTGTTACATCCTAGCAAAATCAAGAGGATGCTGATTAGCTCCTCAGCTAGAAAGGTTTTCTTCCAATATTTTGGTTCAAAATACAGATACTGGTTTTAATAAATTGGGCTGTATACTGTAAACCACATCACTTAGTCAATATTTTATTATAGGAGGTCATATAGCGTTGTAGGTGCTGAGCACAGTAAAATAGTTCTCATTATTTTGTTTAAAAAATAAAAAGAGCAAGAAATTTTATTAGCTCTCAATACTGTTAGTATAAATAGAAGTTGAAGCTGTGGAGCAGGGTTATTATGTGGCTCATTACTGTTTATTACCACAAGGCACATCAAGATGTCTCTTAGTTAGGGGGAGTAAATCATTTTGAACATGCCTCTTTTGTCGATCTTCTGCATGATGCTCAGTGCGAGTGTGCTTTCTTCCAGTGCTTTAAGGAATATGTCTAAAATCTGTTGCTTGTCATATGTTCTCTCCATTTCTTGCTGAAGAGAAGTGAACAGATGAATGTCTTATTTTGATATGATTTGTTTTTACATCTTGGAGAGGGGAGGGAAAGTGTTTTTCTTCTGAGAAGTTTTCGTCTAAATTGTGTTCCCAGGAAATTTAGAAGAGCTTCACTGACTTCACACGAGTTAAGATTTGGTTAATTGTGTGGCTCAGAGATAACTGAATATTTAATTTTTTTAATATAGCTTGCCAGTATTTTTCACTATCCCTGAGGACAAAGAAAATTTTATTGTGTCAGTCATTACACTGAATTTAGAACTGTAAAACAATGTGGAGGTTTTAGTGAGTTTGTGCCTCTTCAGCTGCACTTTAGTAAATGTTTGTGTTTCATGGTACATTTCTCTTTCTGCTTTTTAATAGTCTGAAACCTCCTTAAAAATGTCTT
Organism: Psilopsiagon aurifrons; assembly: GCA_025447955.1. NCBI lineage: Eukaryota > Metazoa > Chordata > Aves > Psittaciformes > Psittacidae > Psilopsiagon > Psilopsiagon aurifrons. The sequence goes on from JAOEHY010038250.1 coordinate 8,297, forward strand.
AACCTTTGCTTTTTAGCCAGGATCAGAGATGAGCTACTAAAGTTAAGTTCAAGCTCTTTGAAGAACTAACTAACCTTGGTAAATCTTAGTCCTTAACAGCTAAGGATTGCAGTTGAAAGGCCCTCACTTCTCTTGCATGAATGTGAAAGGGTTTTGTTTGGTTTTTTTTTATTTGGTTGGGGGTTTTTTTTCATATCTTTACAGCACTCTGTATTTCTTTTGACCAGAGTCTGATAGAAGTTTTTGAAAAAGCTGCATTTCCTCCTTAGAGATGTGAAATGCCACTAGAATGAAGTAACTGTCTGTGATTTTTAGTCGTGATGATACTCATGTTCTGTTGCTTAATCTTTCTCCTCCTCTCTGCTTTTCTTGCTCTCTAGCCTGAATGTAATGTGTGATTTCTACCAGTGCCAAAGGCCTTGCAGATCTGAGATCTGTCACCTGTGTCCTTGTGCCGGGCTTTGCTAATGTGGCGTGTCCCCTTAGCCCTGGTTTTCCCCTTACCAGCACACTAAGGAGGTCTGCTCTGCCAGAAAGTCAGTTCAAGACATATGTCAAAACACTGAAAAAAAGACATCCCAAGCCCATTATTCTTACGAAGTTTCTTTGCTGCCCTTGCACTGATGGATTACATCTCTGTGTGATATTTGTACTTCAGAGAGAGCTAAGCGAGCAAGAAAGCAGTGGTACAAGTATACAATCCAGAATATGAGAAATCAGTGCAGCAAATCTCTGCTATTTTTGTTACATTTATTGCCCTGTTTGACAAGTTTTCTAGTTTGGAAGTATTTCCATACCATCTATTGTCCCTGATCCTGTTCAACAGAACAGTATTACTGGCCTGATCACTTCTAACACATTTCCTCAGAAATTCTTATGTAGATTTCTTATGTATATGGGTTAAAAAGCAAATATCTTTACTATTGTTTTTTCTTCAACCATTGCCTGTTTACTTATTTATTTATGTGGTTCTTTAACAGTCTGCATTTATAATTTGTGAAGTTATATTTTTGCATGCCTACAAGCACTAATTTGATCAGGTGAAAAAGTAAGGTGTGTAGATACTAGTGCACACATATCTGAAGGAAACAGGACCTTAATTGGTTCAAAATGCTACCACCTTTCAGAGGTTTCTCATATGCCGTAACTGCTAGAAGCAACCTAATACACAAGGAGCCTGGTGGAAATGAGAGTACAAAGATTGTTCCTGATCTTGTTGCAGAGACAGGGAGTTGGTGAGTTGAGTAGAGCCTGCAGCTGGAGCCAGGTGTATTCTGTGGCTTATCTTGAGCAGAAGTGGGGGAGTAAAATCCTCCCATTGCACCTGCTGGTTGAGTTGGGGGGCACAATGACATAGGTGGCAGTCACTGCTCCTGTGGTGGCTTTCAGGGCCCTTAGATATACTTCTCAGTAATGCTCTCATTTTGTTACATCAGCATCATACACGATTGTCCTCAAATAACCAGGTAACGTGGTCAATGCTGACTATAGTGACTGCTGTTCACTTTCTTCTGACAGATGTAAATGAGTGCACCATGGGGAATGGTGGCTGTCATGACCAATGTTATAATACTGTTGGCAGCTACCACTGCAAATGTCCAGCTGGCCATGCAGAGGTAATGTTTTCTACTGTGTTTCACTGCTATTAAAAAATCAGAGAAGACATTGGAAAGGGAAAGGAAATGTTAGTTTTTATCTGGAGACAGCTGAAGAGCCATATACTCGGACTTGTCAAGAGTGCAGATCTTCTCCTGTCTGGATTATGAAGATGTAATTATAAGAACACTTCAAAGGGTTGGGATTTTGTTTTCTGTTTTGAAGAAATGTTATTACTTAACCTGGATTGGCTGTGCCATGTTCTGATTATGGAATTTCCATCATCAATTTAAAAACTTGAATGTGGATATGTTTGATAACATTTCATCTGTCTCTAAAACAAAATGGCTCTTATCCGAAAATATGCATACTTTTTTGCATTTCAATCACAGTTCCACAGCTAGAGATTAACGGAATAAAAAAGGATTTAAAACCACATGCTATGTAAACCTGTTTGTCCTTTTCCTAAAGGAAATGTAAGTCTAGTTAGTGCATTATAGGATAAAATTTTCTTTCTAAAAGCTTGATTTTGTGGAGAAGCAAAACATGACATAAGCTTATATTGGAACACATGATGAATTTTGGTTAGACTTCTTAAATATAGACTGGTAAACACAGACTGGGTGTAAATAAGCCCATCTGATCTGTTGACCTACAATCGCTACAAATTTGTATAATCAGATGCTGCAAAAGGTAGAGGAGATAAGGTCTAAAGTAGCCAAGGTGTACTGTATTGCAGGCCAGAGCAGTTCCTTCTTCTTGAACTCTGCTCTAACGTCGGTAAAGAATGTTCACTGCTGTATGATCTTGTATGCACTGGCTGGTGCCTGGATTGCACCCTCAGTTGCATTTCACTGCTGTAAGTGTGTCATTGATGTTTTTGATGATATCAAGATGAAAGGCACTAGATAGGTTTTCATGAACTGTATTCTTATCTTTTCACAAGAAACCATCTTCTCTGGCTTCTTCCAGTTGCATAGTATCTCACAAATTTCTTAAGGTTTGTACAAAGCCATGTCTTTCTTGTCTGTGATAGTGTGCTGTATCCTAACTTTGTAATTTATTTGGCTGCACTCCTTTTTTTCGCTAGAATATAATAGAATTATTTTCCGCACCAATCTGTCATTTGATATCCAACTTTACGGTGTAAAGCTGTGGATGGTTATTTTATTTTGATGGAAGCTTTTCATTCTTGACCTCCATGCTTTCATTTTGGCCTTTTGAGAACTCAAGCCAGAAATACTATGATTCACTGATTCCTGATATTTCATCTCAGCCTTCTCTTACATTTTTTTCAGACTGACTGGTAATATGGCCTGAACAGGCATATAGGTTTGTATGTTGATGACTTCTTACTGCTATCAATTCTGTGTAAAAGTTGTCCAGAACCTGAGTTTTTGAAAGAATCACAGAATCATAGAGTCATAGAATAGTTAGTGTTGGAAAGAACCTTAAGATCATCTAGTTCCAACCGCCCTGCCGTGGGCAGGGACACCTCCCACTAAACCATGCCACCCAGGGCTCTGTCCAATGATCCTACTCATTATAATCCTAAATTGTTCAGCATGCAAGAGTCCTGTTTCCTTTAAAATAATTTTGTGTAAGTTAACGTAGTGTTCATTCTGCACAACTATTTTCTTCTGAAAATGTACTTTAAATTCTAGTATCTTGATATTCTTTAAAAACTCAGAGTTTAAGATGTTTGATTCTAACCAGGAATTACAGGAGAATATATTATAAGCTTGTTTTAAACCACTTTTTAAAATCTTCAGACAAAAATGGAAATTTACAATAAATTGGAAACGCTCAAGTCATGGGGCAAAGTGAATGTTGCAGTGGTGGTAATTACACCTGAATTTTTGTGGAGATGATAGTGACGATAAGTGGCTTGCAAGAAGGCCAACTTGAACCGACCTCTAGCACCAGATGTTACAATGTGAGTAACTTAGTGGTTGATTACTACATATGGGAAAAGTGATCTTCCAAACAAAACTCTGTGTGCTGCTGGGAAGTGCTGGTCTTTCAGTATGTAATACTGGGTTGGTGTTTTATTGATGCTTCTGCATTGCTCAGAGGGGTCATTTTGCAGATGAGAGTAAACCAGCTTCTCATTCAGGTTATTCAGCATCTTTAGAGGAATAAGGCTTACAGTTGTTCTGGGTAGTTATATTCTTTTTCTTTATAGCATCATTGTGCTTTATGTTACTCTTTAGTCCAAACTCAAACCTTAAATAGATTTGTACTATTGTTCTGCTCCTATTATCCATCTCGTGGTTGGTTTTATTTCACTGGTGACTGAAATGATCAATGGATGTACAGGTTTTTTATAAACCAAGGTACAAATAAGGTGTATCATTAAAAAAGTGCCATGGAAGTAGTACAGATTTTATTCAAAAAATCATTATTAGTGCGAAGATTGATCCTGTTTTTCAGAAAAAGAAAATAAATAGCATCCTTCTGTCAAAAAGGGGAAGACATCAGGAAATGTACATAAAAAAAAAAAAAGATTTTAGCTATTTGTTGCTGTTTAATGCTAAAGAAGGGAAAGTGGATAAAAATTAACTACTCCCAACAACTTAATGAAGTGTACTTCTGATTTGATCAGTAATAGCTGAGGGTTTTGTGAGCAATTTTAGGAGACCCAAAGGCCTAATTTTACAGCTGGAGTGGGCTGAAGATGCCCAGCATCGCTGTCTTCTGGGGTGTCAAAAGTGTGTGTAAGACACAAGACTCCATGAATATGCACAAGACAACACCATAAAATAGGCAAAATAATCTTAATACAAATTATTGCTATTAGCATTGACTAAGTCTTCCCTTTCTCAGGTAGTTCTGCAGCTGATTAGAGCCACACGGGGAAGGGGATAGCACAGCACAGCCTGGGACATCCCACACTCCTCCCGAGGCTGTTAAGGATCTTTTCTAGCTCATTGGAAGCTTTTCTGGCAGGATGTATCATTCAGATGATGTGATTATATACAGCCTTACCTCATGTCAGTAAGAAATACTTGCATCAAGAGATAAGTTGTAGTAAGGGGAAGGCATGTGCATCTATATAGCAATGCCAGCCAGAACTATATAGCGGTGCCAGCCAGAGCAGTGAACTGATTAGCCTTTCAAAACTAATTATCTACATGTTGTACTGCAGATTTTACTCTTCAGTGTTCATAGACAGAACTTCATTTTCTTATTTGGCAGAGAAATATTTTTCTGGCAGATAGTTGCGTAGGCATTACAGATTTTGACAGACAGCTCATGCTTACCTCTCCCTTTTCATGTGTCTGATGGAAATTAATGATGAGAAATGATGTGGATTTAAGTCACTGCACAAATAATACAACAAATTAATACATGACATTTACACGTGTGTGACTATCAGCCTGTTTCTGTGCCCTATGGGTCTGTACCAGCATTCAGTGTCTCGTGGGTAGTCTGGAAAGTGTCTGTGGGTGGATTTGCTCAGAAAAGTGTAACTTTGAGGGAGGGAGAGGAAATGTGTGTGTGTGCTATACTTCCTTATTTGATAAGCAGAGGTACCACTTATGTCAGTGAGGTGCACTGTGAGATGTATGAATGTTCTCATTTAATATTTTATACTAACATAAACCAATTCTACTTGAACATCACAAAAAGCAGAAATGGTAATTTCTGAACATAACATTTTAAAACTCAATTATTGGCACAAGTCAAGGGATGCTTAGGCTACTACTACAAAAGCACGTTTTCACACATGAATAAGCTCCAGAAGTCAAATGAAAAGGGGTTGTGACCTTATGTTAATCTTCTTTGGTAAACTGTCATTTCTTATTTATATGATTACGCTCTCATCTGTCAGGATAACTGAAAGAAGTTAGAGATAAATGAAGTCTTATGATTAGCTGCTGATGAAAAGAAGCTTATATTTTGCTGATTAGAGTAGTACTGCAGTGGCTGTAACCCTATCCCCAGGGGCTTTGGTCAGACCTCGGAGACCAGGCAAGTTTCTTGACTTTTGCCGTGGAGACTTTTGAGGCGGCTGCATCCAGAGCCAGTGTGTGACTTTGCAAGGTCATCGCTGTTTACCCCAGTAATGTCAGTCACCGGTGTCACTGATTTAGCCTGATCCCAGGTCGGAGAGAAACTCTCCAAACACTGGTGACACCAAAGAGTTAATAGCTGGGCTAAAAAGAATACTGAGGGATTTGTCTAAGAGAAAGAAAGTGCTTATTAAAATGACTTCAGCATTTATTTAGTCTGTAAAGTTTGGGATGTAACTTCCTCTTTTCAAACTCTCTTTTTGTAGATGCTAATTCTGTATTTGGGCTGTTTTGCTTGCCCAACAAATCAGTGCACAAGGCTGCTGCCATTTCCTAGAAAAAAAGCAGCCTGAAGGACATGGTACCATGAACCTCTAGGGAAAAGGCAAACTGGTCTTTAATTTATTTGTGTTTTGGGGTTTTTTTGTTTTTTGTTTTTTGTTTTTTTTTTTTTTTTTTAATAGAGCAGAAGAAATTAGTCCGCTGGAGGGATTCAGGATGCCTGTTCATTATCTTATCTCAGAAAGCTGCATTTGACTTGTAACATTATGGCACACAGTTATGTTCAGGATCACTTCCAATAGAAGGAGAATTAGGAAAATAAATCGTTTTACAAAAAGAAAATCATACCGGTTCTGATTACAGATGCAACAAGTACCCCTCTGCATGAGCTTAAATCTCAGAGCAATCAAGTGAAAGCACTTGTAGATGAGGTGAAGCCACCCATCCTTTGTCTTTCTGTATCTCAAGACCTTGTCTTGAGACACAGAAATAAAATCAGTTACATGAACTGTATCACAGTTATCTAATTATTTGTAGCTGAATTACTGTGTCCACCTAGTGTGCAAATCAGAGGATTAGGGGACCAGACAACTCCATCTTGTGACCTTACAGACCCTGGGAGAAAAATGTTGGTTACTAGGATGTTTTAATGTGCTGGGGTTTTTTACAGCCATTCAGAAAGGATGAGAAGAAAGAATAAGTAAAATTAAAAAAAATAACTTGTGAGAGAAAGGAGGACAAAACCTAATTTCTCATATTTCCAACCCTGTCATTAGGTGCTCTCACAGGTTCTTATAGCAAAATCAGAAAACTCCCAAAGTGTTTAGGTTTCAAAACATAAAAAAGCTGTGAAGCACTCTGTCAGAGGCCAAAGAATAAACATTTACTTCTTTGTTAGCTTATACATCCAAGGTAGTGGCAGATACTTGATCATTTGAAGGGAATTCAACCAGAAGCAATACCGATTTTTACATTTAAATATTGTTTATCTATGGTTGCTCTTACCTGTCAGATCAGTATCTTCAGGCAGAAATAGAAAGCATAATTACTGCTTTTGATTTCAGATCCCAGTTAATAAACGCAAGGTGCCCTTAGTCCTCTTACGAAGGGAAATACATTAGCTAAGATTAAGAATTAATTGTTCATTTTAAACACTATTTAGCCTTATGCAGTCAGACTTCTGTGGTTTTCTGGAGACTATTGGATTTAGGCAGGACAACTGTGTGGTATTTGTGTATGGTTGCAGAGAGGATCCAGGCAGAAACTACTGAAGACATGCTTTGATACATTTGCAAACACTGCTGGAAATGCAATTACATTTATACTCCTGAGCAATTATTTTGGAAGTTATGGATTCTTGTTTTCAAGCATTTATCTCTGGGTCTTGAGGAAAAACGAGCACTGGAGGTTGTTTTTCTGACCTTTCTTACGCACTCCTGTGCTGCATTTGGAGCCAGCTGGGATCAATAGCTGTGAGAAGCTGTTGCACTCTCCGAGGAAAATAGTATCATCTTTCTGCATTTGTGTCTTTGTGGTAGTACTAGAGCAAAAAATGTGCTCAAAGTAAGTAGTAAAACTTACAAGAGGCTCATAATAAAGGCAACATTAACTGTAGGTTATCGGATTTTTTAAATTAATTTCCTGAATCCTGATTAATGGCAGAGACCTGAGCTGAATTTTGGCAGGCTCATTTGAGGCTTCCAGCAGCTGTCAGCACGTAGCAAATGCCATGGGTTGGTTTGGTCAGTTCCCTCTCATTTTGTGCACCTTCCTAAACCTAATCCACTCAATTACGTGCTGCAGACATATGAACCCTTTTAGTCTCATTGAAATGTAGCGTATATCAAACTCAGCAAAATCACAGTCATTTTATCTGGCCTGTTTCTCTTCAATCAGGGAAGGCTAGACCAGAACAGACACTTCAGCCTATTTTTTGAGCACATATTTGGCACTCTTCACCAAAAGCAGCATCTAATGGTCTGATAATTGTGCTGT
>JAOEHY010038250.1:16233-27908 GCA_025447955.1 Psilopsiagon aurifrons
GTGCGGTGTTATTATTATTTTAATTGCATTTGTTTAGGTTTTTCCTGATTCGTGTTTGACTGTTGCTCAAGTCTCTCCTCTCCTCACTGACACACTGAACAAAGACGGCTGTGAGCTAATCCATGCAATTTCTCACATCTGATATCCCTCAGGGTAGATGAACTAGCAGTTATGACAGCTTTCCCCAAAGTGAGTATTGCCACTGAAAAGTGAGCTCATTTATCCCAGATGCATGTTTTTATTGATTGAAGCTGAGGACAGGCACAGTCAGTTTTCAGTCACTTTTTAAGCAGAAGTTTTATGCAGGCCACTTGGGTAGAAATGGCTGGTGTCAAGGGCAATATCCTAATCCGAAGCTCCAAAGCAAGAGCAGAAGGAGTCCTACTCTCATTTGCAGCTTTCGTTCTTGAGGCAGACTAGGCCCTTTTATATTTCAAGAATTTAGTGATTATTTCAGGATGATCTTGGTAAATCTCCTTTTCCATGGAGGAAAAAATCTCCTTTTTCAGTGGAGGAAAAATGAGGTTTTTTCCCTGGAGGGTTTTTTGGTGTCTAGATTTTTCTCTTTGAATGCTTAATTCAACTGCAGCATTTTAATAACAGCCTTTTGCATAAACCATGCAACTGGCAGTTTAATTTTCAGGTTATATAAGGATTACACAGGGTTGCGTGTAGTGCAGTTTATTGGCATGTCATACATTTCTGCTGCTGTGTTTCAAATCAGCGTTTTTTTTAAAGAGCACAGAAAAACTGGCACCACGTTTTCTACATTTCGATTGTGAGTTGAATTATTAGTCACTGATCTAACATGGACTGAAAGGGAAGAATTGTTTGTAGATGTCATAGTCCTCCCAGGTAACAACAAATGACGAGTCCCATCCCTATGGCATCTGCTGGTCTAGCCCATATGGCGCTAGAAAGCTCACTGTGCGTCACAGCTGATTATAGACTCTGCACATAGGCTGTTTCCCCTAGGCTTTCAGCTCCTTAGTCTTCCTCCAGGATCTGAAAAGCCTCACATGGGTTCTACCAGCTGGAAGAAAAAACGAAGTGCAGACTGCAACTTGCTATTATCTTTGGAAAGGAGTAGCTGATTAAAGTGCAGGGAGAATGGCAGTCATCCCCCTTCATGGGCTTGCTGCGTCTGACTCCAGGTCCTGCAATTGCGAGTGAGTTTCTGCAGAAAGCTGGGCATGAGCAAACATACCAGCCTGAAAAGTTTTCTTTGTTCACACTTCTTCATGCATAAAGCTTTATTGATCAGCTTTTGACAATGAAAACATTTAAGGCTGGGAAATGTTATAGTATTTGCTACACCACTCAGGGATTTAATGCTTAATTAATGTAAGAGCTTTGAACAGTCAGATGAAAACCACTCTGTAACTTTGTGAAAAGCCTATTATTGTCCAGCCCTAGAAATAATGTGACAAAAATGATAGACTGCTATACAAATATGTTTTGAGATATTTCTAGAGCTCTGATTAGTTTATATTAGCTAGTTTCTAGCATTTATGACTACCTCTGAAAGGCGGATTATAGAGATTGATAACATTCGACTGGGCTGATTGACAATAATTAGTTTATTTAAAGTAAGGAAAGAAGCATGGTGTCGTTGCAGCTGACTAATGCGTATTAAAAGCTAGGTAATCTTTTCCGCAATTACAGAGATACAATGATTGCCATTGTCAGAGAAAAAAATGCACTCTTACTTTTAAGAATCATTATGTGGGAAGAGCTTTGCAAGCCTGAAATTGAAGCTCTGGTCATGGTCTCCAAAATTACGGTTAGTAGTAATTTTATGCAGAAACAAGACTTTTGAATACTTAAATTATAGCTTGCTTGTAGCAAGTTATTTACCAGCAAATACAAGCATCTTATAAACAGCATATGAGTCATCGTGGTGTTCATTTTGAGCACATCGAAAATGTAAATTGCAAGTGAATTATTCTTCTGTAGAGAGGCAAGGCTTAGAACCTTCAATTCATACTTTAAATGGAAATTATGAGAGGAAAAATGTGTACATTTGCCTTTCAGTGGAGTATTGTGCAGGGTAACTACTGCTTTTTCTATATCTTTACCTACAGGCTACATAAACAAGGACTAACTAGATACAGAGACAGGAAGAAGTACAACTCCTGAGTGGTGTTTATGTTCCTCTTTGGAAGCATTTAATACCCGTCTTCACTAGGACAACTAATAGAAATCCCATTTTTATTGAAATGCACATGGACTTTACAAGCCATCTGATATATCCTTAAAAAGCTTTAAACCAATTTGTGATAAAATCTAAACCAAACAGAAATCTGTCAGCTCTGTTCAAAGCAGTGGCCCAAAGGAAACGATGCAGACATGACTGTCAGCAAGATAGCAACTGCTGGGAGGGCTACACTTCCTTATTAAAAGATCAGTAGTGTGATCAACATCATATTGGATTACTCAAACTTCAATTACATGAATACCTGAGGGCTTTAACTGAGAATTATTAGAAGACCAACTTGATGCTGTTGTTGCATACCAGATCTTTGAAAGACCCACCTGAGAACTTTGTTAACAGTTACTATTCCAGAAGACATTCAATGTCAGCCAAGGAATTAAAAAAAAATGTATATGAACAATATCAAAACAGTAAAAATAGAGCAATCAAGTGATTAATTTGATGTCATTTTTAATCTTGGGAAGAGATAAAAAAGGATAAGAAAAAATATCTTCTGTGCCTAGTGACATTGTTCATTAGGGTCCAGCTCTGGAAGCTGGTATGGACAGGTTTGGGATGTGTTAATGCTCCTACTCTCTTCTTGTGGTTGAATCTATTCAGTCACAACTTATATCTGTCATAAGGAAGCAAGGCATGAAAATCTGTATAAGTGTTCTGGGTTTTCTCGCTGGCGATTTGTGTTGCAGATTGGCCTGGAGCTGTGATAGCTCCAGTGGGAGATGGATGCTTGTGGTGGCTTCTTGGTGAGGCATCCAATGAAGTAATGGGTATAGAGCAATGACAGTGAACCGGTTTTTGCAGAAATGGGTGGATTGTGTTATGATCTCATGTAGGTGAGACTGGGAGAGAGGCGGAACTTAGTTATTGCATGCTGTGTTCTCCCTCCCTGTCTTCCTAGCCCCTTACAGTCGTGTCACTGCAAGCACAAGGACAGTGTTACACACGTTTCATGTGTTGAATGATGCAGTTCTGATGGGTGATTGCTCCTCCAAACCTAATTATTCCCAAGATTGGCTTATGTCCCAGTCAGTTTGCAAAATGAGTCTATCCATATCATGTTTTAAAGCTTTTTACCAACCCAATAGGACTTTTGTCACAATTAGCGTTGATGTTTCTGACCAGCAGAGCATACGTACTGTAAAATGGAAACATAAGATTATGATTTGCTTGATTGTCATTTTCTTTCGCATATTTTACCTGCTGTGTGTGGAAAAGACATTTCTGTATGCAGTACGCTGTTGTAAAGACACTTACTGAGCTCAGCAAGTGGGCATTAATATTGCTGCTAACAAAAAAAAGATATTTTCATCATTTCAGTCATTTCTCTCTTCATATTTCATAACTGTTTCTTCAAACTCTCATATCCTGCCAAGAGAAAGAACATGCTGATGGCCCAGCATATAAACCTCCTTATTGCATCTCAGGTTTGAATCTGTGCAAGGAGTTTTGGCTGTATCATGCTGTCACTTATTAAGTGCATCTCCTCATGGAGATCCTTTCCTCCATTGCCACCCGCCTACCTCCCAGCACGGCATGACTGAATTATGCTGGGGAACTGTATTTAAAAATTCATAGCCCCATAACAAATTTTCCTTCTGCTATTCTGCACCTCATCAGTAAAACTTGCAGGAGCGTTGCAGTGAAGCTGCTGATGCTGGTGATCTCAAAGGCTTTCTCCTAAACAGAAATTACATAAAACTTTAATTACTGTGTTACAGCCTGCACTGCTGCGATGCACAGGCAAAACATCCTCTTCCAACTTTACTGTTTACAGCTGGTACATTCACTTCTTTTCTGCAGGTAACAGTAAAATTAATATACTGTCTTCAGTATATAAAGAAGTCACGGATTTGTCTGGATTGTTGCTCTTAAGATTGTACTCCCTTGTTATTTCATGTGGTCATTCACTTATCCTGGCACCAGTTTTCTACTGACAGTTTGTCCAACTGTGTGGGTTTCATATCAATGTGAATTGGAGTCGTCAAGGGTGTACAGTTGCCAAAATATCTATTAGTATAACCCTGGAGGCTGGTAACCCTACCAGTTGTTTCTTTTTGGCTTTACTTTGCTGAGATGCTGTGTGCTACTCCAAGATTCAGAAATGGATCATTCTTTTTTGTTTTAAAGACTTAGAGGGGAGAAAAATGTTCAGATCTGCTTTGTGAAAAGATAAAGTACTGCTTTGCAGCTGTGTGAAAATGTCTGAGGTTGGTCCCTGAAATTACCATGATCCTTCGTTTAATTCTATACCCTGATTTTCTTGTAAATTTTCTGATCTCAATAGCTGCTTAAAACTCATATATAGAGGTATATGTCTCTGTGTGTATATTTAATGAAGAATTCCTTGAAACTCTAATTAGGGCTGCTTGACTCTAAAGCAGTTTACATATCACAGGCTTACACAGCTATCAAATGCTGCTTCTTTTTTTTTCATTCAACTGACATTTTCATTTTCTCTGCATATTTTGAGGACTGAGCAGTGATGTGTTTTGACTCCTGAGGCTACAGACTATATCAAAATGAGGATTAGAAATGAAGCTTTACCTGTCAATTAAGTTGTTAAGCTTGTCCTCCACAGCGTCTGCATTTTCAAATGGCCTGTTTATTGAATTTGGAATAGTTTTCATTCTTGACTTTGTTTAAATTGAATGGACAGTTCTAATTATAATTTTCAGAGTTTTCAGCTGCAGCATATGGTTTTCCTATAGAGTTGTGGATGAGGGGCTCTTGGCTGTTTATTAAGCTAAACTGCTGTTAAATATCTTGGGGGAGACTGGCATATCAGGTATTGAAAGTAAGCAGAAATCGGCAGTACAAATATTGGCCATGTTTATATTTTTGTGTCACTCTGTCCAGGCGATCCGCTCTTGAAGGACATTGAAGAAATGAACTGTGGTTGCTGGATCCAGTCATTGGAAAGGGGCAAGTCACCACTTCCAGTGGCTGCATTGCGCCAGTCTTCATGTGAAAGTGCTATTCAAAAGAAAAAAAAAGTTAAAAAAAAAAAAAGTCTTAGAGCGTCTCTTACCCTGAGGTATTCCTCCCTCATCCCGACAATGAGTTTAAATAGCCACAATCTGTGGCAAATCAATACTGTTCTTTCAAATCATTTGCAGCCCCAGTAAGAGGGTTGCATGGTACCTCACAGGAGTATATTCATGTATTTATTCTCCAACAGGGCCAGTAGCAGATTGGGAAATTAAATTCAGGTCTTTGAGACTTGATCTTTCAGCGCTTTTACAAGTCCCCTCCTCAAAAGCTGGTTGTAGGGCAGCTTGCGCTGATCTTGTGTGCTAGAAGCAGCTCTCTGCCTTTCCTCTGCTGCTGTTCTTGAATCTCCCCAAAAAGCTGTACCTCAGAGATGCCTGCGTCCTCTTCCCTCCTTGAAACCATTCATCGGGAAAGGCATCTCCCTTCTGAACTGGACATAAATATTTTTTACTAAACACAGACATAGTCCCATAGATGACTCTGCTGTTCAGCATTTCACAGTGATATGGTCTCTGCCCTTTGGTGTTTAGATAAACCAGGGGTGAGAGAGTGGAAACATGACCTAGACACAGCTAGAAGTCATTGAAGCTACCTGGAAAAACATCTGAAATGTAAGGCAAGTTACCGATGACAGTAGAAGATTCCTTTCTGTAATGTGACTGAATCATTAGGAGGTCTAAAGGAAGGTGACAGACTGGAAGGCAGTGAAACCGGTGCAAAAAGCATTGGTTTTGTGTTTTTATTTTTTTAATGCCATCAATTTTCAAGGGAAAGTAAATAATCAGAGAACTTGGAAAGCCTGTTTCTGGTGCATGGCTAATTGGATGGCCTTGCCAAGGTAAGTGGAGGTTAAAGCTGCTTTGTCCTTAATCCTGAGCAAAGAAGAAATATAGTGGAGAAACTCATTGCTCTAACAAGGGTCCTCTTTCATTAGGGAGTTCCTTCTCAGGGACTGAATTGGGTAAGGGATCTCTTAACCATGCCTTTTCACCAATCTCTTGTCAGATGTGACATGCTCCTTTCAGTATGGTTTGCTGAAGCTATTCTGTTAGTTAACTTTGTTGTAGCAGGCTTATCTCAGTCACCTGTGACTTACTGAAATTTAAGTAAGCTTCAGCAGTGATTGGATCTAACCTGGCTGACTTTGAACTGGAGCAGACAATGGATGCTCATGCAATTCATCACAGGACCTAGGAAGGGCAGAAACAAATAACCTAGGAGCAAAAATAAAAGCCTAGGAGTGCTAACAATTCAAAATGGCCCAGCTAGCTCTGCAGGAGCACACTTATCTGTGCTGAAAGCTGTTTCATGAAGGTGTTTAACATCGGGTTCTAGTAAACCACTCAGAAGACCTTGTACCATATTCATGTTTTTTGTGAAGCATGAGAAAGCCCTAGGTTTTGCAGTGTAAAATCTCACAGCCATAGAAAACTGCTCTTCTCCCTCTTTGCTCCTCAGTTTAGTTCAATGAAACAAAAATGGTTTTTATTAATACGAACAAAAATTCTGTTTTTCCTTGTTGAATTATAGGCTTTATTTTAGACTAGATGTTAAACTTGTATTTTTCTTCCTAGAGTAAATACTAATATCAGACTTCCTCCATTGTGGAAAAAATGGACAATTATTTTTCTAGTAATAGGAGTTTCAAAACTCCTCCAGTGAAACTTTTGAACCCTGAAGACCACTTCAGTGTTAGTGAAACAGGACAGGTAATTTAAAAACTTCTGCTGCAAGAGGAAAATATGTCATGCTTAATAGTGGATTTATTTGTGAGTGGATTCATAGTGGTTGTCAAATTTTGGACAGTTTCAAACTTGAAACTTGGGGAGACTGTGATTTAAAGGAACCTAAGAGTTTAATCTGTCACAAATTTACTTATAGCAGTAGCAGATCTTACTTTATGTTTTGTTTTTATGGAAAAATTTCTGACTTTTGTGATGAGCTTGTGAATGGCTGGGAACCAAGCCTGCTTCCCTTCCTTCCCTTAAGTATATGAATTATTTCATTTAGAAGCACACTAAATTGCTCTGTAAAATCTATCATGTAAATTAGTGGGGAAAGACCATATGATATTTTCACTTCATGACTTGTGTGAAGTTTAAACAACCTTTGGAATACATAAAAGAGACTAATCACAGTGCCATTACAAATAACAGAAGGGAAAGCACTGTCATACATCTTTCTTGATTTTAAATATCATGTTAAATAGCAAACAATAAGAGAGCTTCCATGTCAGATGTACGAAATGATCTGGAGCTGAAGAGGCTTGGTGAGGTAATCTGGGCAAGGGAGTGGTAAACCAGATTTTTAACTTATTTCCGAATAAGCGTTGAATTGAACAGCTTATCCACTTGCCATAATTTCAGATATAGCCACTTAAGTTTTCCTGTGTTTGTTCTTCATGTGTTTGTTCTCTGTCACCATCATTACTGACTAATCCTCACATCCTTACAATATTGCTTGCTGACCAATGACCCACAGGGCTCACTGAGTAAAGAAGAGACAGTCTCCTGATGTTACCAAATTTTAAGAAAATGCTGTATACAATAGACCATGCTTCCTCTTCCTGGTCATGATTTTTTAATAAATAATTGCTGTAATTATTTTTAATTAGACTGTGACTTTAAAGTCATCAGCAGAAGCCATCCTCTGAATAAATGCAGAGTAGAGTTTTGTGTTTTCCTGCTTCTGCTGGTTGCATCCTTTCTTCACTGAGCTGGGGGGATTGCAGTGACTGGAAATGGAAACGAGTGTGTTATTCAGTCAAATTTTATGTAGTATTTCTTAGGCAGTTGGTAGAAAGTGCATAGTTATGCTTCCATGAAAGTCACTTGGGACAGATCAGCAGACGATATTTTGGTGTTTTGGGTCCGGCGCTCATGTGTTTATGCTAGCATGTACCCAGAACATGTTTTGTAAATCAGCTCCTAGCTGGACAGAAATCTTTTCAATTGTGTCAAGTCTCTAGAGTGAGGGGTGTGTGATGCTCACAACTATTTGTTCTCTGCTGGTTCACGTTGTTCTTTATTTGCCAAAGTAAAGAGGTTTTGCTGGAAATAAAAAATCCTCAAATTATGAGGTCAGTACTGCCCAATTCTGGTTTCTTTCCCCAGCAGTGTCTGGACACTGTGAAAAGAAAATTTTTTCTTTGCTTATCTATCAGAAAGTAGTGGCTTTGAACAGTTATCAATCTGTGCATGTTTTTACAGTCAAGGGAGAGAAAACCTTTTCATTTGTCACCCAGAAGGAATGCCACTGGCTCTGTGAAGCTTGCTGGGAGGCAAACCTTGCTCTGCCACCTGTCCCTGCTTAAGCTGTGCATGGTGCTCTTGAAAAGTGTCCTTGATGTGAATGCCATCCCTGTGATACCCTTGGCACATCATCTCTCTTTACATTCAGGATTCTCAAAATGCATGTGCTGTCGTTGACTTGGCCAGACCAAAGAAGGGAACCCAGTTCTGCAGTAGGGACTGTAATTTAAATAACCTTGTATCTTTGAATTTACTAAAAATACACAAGCAGGAAAAGTCTGCAATAAGCTTAATATTAAAGGACCATTTCATCTTGTAATTTCAGAGCAATTGCACACATATGCACAGAAGGAAGGCATATGAAAAGTGATAAAAATTACAAATAATGACCTTGTGAGGAAAGCAGTGCTTTAAAAAATAAATTGAATTAGAAAGAAAGGCAGATCTGCCTTTCAGTATTTCTGCAGGCACTTTGAGATCCAAAGTAGCAGTTTTTCTGCACCAGAGCTCAGATATATGCATATGCCTACAGGTGGTTATGGATGCATCAATGCAGACCTGTGGGAGAGCAGGTGATGCATTGATTGTGGGATCAGTCACTGCAAAAATTGCTAGACAAGTTCCTTGAAAAAAGAGAATTTAAACCCAAGGACGATTTAGGATTGCAGTAAGTGGTTGTCCAGTGGTTAAAATAGACAAGCATTTCTGTGTCCTTTGGAGGCTCCTGATGCTTTGGGTATTTGAGAGCAGAATTAAGGAGGTACCTGGTTTGTACTGTAAGCACAAGGACCTTTGTCAACATCAGCTCCCCTCCATCTGGAGACATGGGAGCTGTGGCTGCAGCATGCTCATGACTGCAAGTGGTGTTGGGCTGTTGCAAGTGGAGAATGTGGAAATTGGGAACTGAAAAATAGCCCACCTGCTCACAACTCTGTCTTGCACAGCATGGCCTGAAAAGAAGAGAAAGATGGTGAAAATGGAGAGGATACTGCATAAGCTCAGTCCTTCTGCCATCAGAACTGATGTTTTGGGATTTAGTTTTGCCTGTTGTTTACATTTCTTAATAGTTTAAAAAGCTAAGCTGCTTGTTAGTAGGGAATTGATCTGGCAACACCTTGCTTTTTTTTTTTTCCTTTATTAAAAGCATGATTTCAAGTTCACTAATTATCTGTGTTTAACACCTCTGTCTGCTTATTTTTGAGGAGCTGATTGATCGTAGATGTTCCTAAATGTTTCAGTAACGATATGAAAAAATACACCGATGAGATGACCCGGAATTCCAAACAAGCAATTGCAGTTCTATATTTAAAAAGGTTTGGGGCAGGGCAAACAGGCTGTTACCGATGTGGCTCATCAAGTCAATTGGGGACGAACCTCCTTGAAGATTATCAAAAACCTGTTCAAGGATATGGAGGACTTAAAAATCTGTAACTTTATCAGTAGGATCTGCCCTGGGAAGAGGGGCACTGTGCTGCCAGTGGTTTATGCATTTGTACACTGCATCCTATTTTCCCATGTTCGAGACTTTAGAAGTGCATCCTGTCAGGATGGAGGGAAGGGCAGTGTGCAGTCAAAGTGCACTGAGCTCAGTCCAAGTGCACAGGCCTCAGAAGGATGAAGAGCTAAAAAAGCTCTTAGTCATGGTGGCTAAAATACTTTGCATCTTGGAAACATGTAGTATTGACTTTTGGTTTTTTGACTTACCATAAGGTTATTCCTGCCAAGTTGTTCCTGATGAGAAGTGGGTATCCCTGCGCAGGAGTGGGGGCACATGCTGCATACAGACAACATGGAAAGCAGAGACACCTGCAGTGGGGAATTCCACTAGAATGCATGTCTGTTAAAATCTTCCATAGGTGGGAAGGAGGATATTCATGTACTGGCTCTGCTCTATTCACCTGAGAGCATAATCACCTTTGCAAGATAGCCTGGAATGGCACACTGTTCTCATTTCACTTCTCGTCTCAGCAGATTGCTCTGCCTGTGTTTTGTGGGAATGCAGCGCCTTCATTGTGGTCTCACTCATGAGATGCAAGCCGTAAATGGCTTGAAATTTGGGTTAGTCAGAAAATTGTCCTAAATTGTAACTACAGAGGGTTGAGCATGTAGGTGTTCCAGTGTGATCTGCAGTGGAAATGAATCAGAATTTAATTATAATGTATTGTTAAACAGACACAATCTTCCATAATCCCATAGTATTCTGGAATTGCAATGGAATGACTTTATATTTCTGTAATATTTTTTGATAATTCTGTAACTTCGTAATTGTAGAATAATTTTATATTTCTATAGATATTTTCGTGTAGAAAAAGAAACAGCTACGTCTGTACC
Organism: Psilopsiagon aurifrons; assembly: GCA_025447955.1. Classification (NCBI taxonomy): domain Eukaryota; kingdom Metazoa; phylum Chordata; class Aves; order Psittaciformes; family Psittacidae; genus Psilopsiagon; species Psilopsiagon aurifrons. Next base: position 27,022 of record JAOEHY010038250.1, read on the forward strand.
TGTAACAGCATAAGGTGTTGTTTTTCTGGTGTATATGTCCATTACCAGGATAGCAGTTGAAATATGAAAGTCCAAATAGTTTTCATAACTTTCAAGTGCGGTTGAAACATTTAGATTAGTGTCTACTTTGCAGACTGCTCCCTAGACAAGATAATTAAGGCATTTTTCTCCTATAACTGGGAGCAAAGTTGTTTCCTGGCCTTGAGATGCAGGAGGCATTGAAAGGCAACTGCGCACTGCAATTTTCATGATTGTATCTGTAGTACATGAAGGAATCTATCAACATATAATCCTTAAAATATCGATCCAGCAAAGAAGGCCTGAAACTAGAAGGGATTGTGTGTTATCAAACTTGCCATTCACATGGCATTCATGCAAGACTGTTGTGGAGTTGCGTTGCAGGTTCATTGATCTCGCCCCTGCTTTTCTCCTGACTTGCTGCAGGGAGTCTTGGGGTGGGGCTGGGTATAGCTCTTGCACACAACTACTTCAGGGTCTTTATTTTTCATTTAATTATACTGCCTTTCAGCAATATAGTTGCCTTATAGCCCTTTGGGATGTGCTATCATGAGGGGTGTTTCCATTGAAAGAAGAGCCCCAGCGGCTGCGGGAGCTGCTGGGTGCAGAGCTCCCCTGTAAACCAAGTCAGTTCTTTAAATGTTCAAATAGAGTCCAACAAATAGAGCTAACTCCAGGTGCTTGTTTTTATTAGCTGAACTATTTTTTTCTCCTTTCTAAGTACTGAAATGATAGCTTTAAACTGTATCTGTGTCATGGGTTCACCAGTAGCAGTCATTTTTCGCCTGCTTGGTAGTTGGTGCAGCGCTGTGTTTTTGACTTGTGGCCTGAGAACAGTGCTGATAACACCAATGTTTTAGTTACTGCTT
>JAOEHY010038253.1:11329-28824 GCA_025447955.1 Psilopsiagon aurifrons
CTTGGGTGATATGGTTTAGTGGGAGGTGTCCCTGCCCATGGCAGGGGGTTGGAACTGGATGATCTTAAGGTCCTTTCTAACCCTAACTATTCTATGATTCTGATTCTAATATATCTGTACTCAATATAAAACCCCCCACCTTCCTTGAACAAATGAGCATCAGAATCAGGGGATATGAAAAATAATGTGCCCCAGAGAAAATACGGGGCCTTATCATAAATCCATGCAATGTTTCCCACTACCTTCAGAAGAATAGGATGAGTGCCACCAAAGACAGGGTGAAACCATCTGATTCATTACACCTTCAAGCCTCCCTCGTCAATGCTAACAGGTAGCTTCTGCAGGGAACCAGTTTGGCATACCTAAGCAAGGCTGAGCTCTGAACCTTCTTTTGCAATAGCCCTGTAATCCATGTGCCTTTTATTCTATCTTGCACATGCCAAGGAAAACCTAAAAATGCCTTGAAAATCACAGCTGCAGTTCATTATGTACGGATGTGAAATTATTATAGACCTTCCTATGCTAGCCATTTGAACTGATGACTAGGATAGCTGACTTGGAATAAGGGAATGGCAACCTGAACTGTGTATTCCCTGCTGAATCTAAATGAAAAACCAGCTCAATTTCTAATGGAAATATCCACAAAGGTTAAAAAACCCCCATCAAATAAAACAGGATGGATGAAGAAAAATACAATGTCAAACATACAACAGACCAGGTTTCATGATTTCCTGCTGGGGTGCCTTTGGGGCTGCTCTTTAGGTAACCTCGTAGAAAAACTTGCATCTTTGAAAGAGCCAGCTGAGAAATGTTAGAGACTGCCCATTTGATGATTGCACAGTATTCAGAGTGACAACTCTGATAGGTGAGATCTGGCTTCAATTCCTGCCTATACCACAGGTATTTATTTCAAAAAGTGAGCAGTTCCTTGCTTCCCTCATTATCTCATTCACTTTCTGCATTACTATAACAAAATGTCTTCTTGCATCACAGAGCTATTGTAAGGACAAATACCTTATCAGCTTGTGAGGTGCCAACACTACCCAGCTAGCATGCAGGTATATAAACATTGCACAGAGGTGTCTGGTGTGAGAATCTCAAATCTCTCAGTTGCCTTTGCACAGACATGCAGCAGCTGGCAACGCTACTGAAGCTGCTCTACTCATCTTTGATAAAACATCTGCATGCAGGGAGCACTGACACCAGGGGAGGTCTCCTGTAGGTAGCTGACAAAGACACTGCAAGTTTATCACACTCTTTGAGCCAGGACTTAGTGTTTTTTTAACTCATTACCCTGATTTACTTCCTTTCCGTATGCAGAATAAGAAATCCTTGCATTTATAAGTAGTGCATTATGGATGCTAAGCGGGCTGGCAAGCTCTCTTTATAATCAGGTTGATATCTCTTTGAGATATGTAAGGAGCACGGAGAAAGGGTTGTTTTGCCTTAAAAAAAATAATGAAAAAAAAAATTACTTTTTCTAATAAAAGAATTCTTGCAACTTAAATGAAATGCAATTTTCAATGCACCAGAGCATAACCATACACATTTAATAAGGCAGTACTGACAGGACAGAATAGAATAGCTTTACAGAGTATATATATTTTTTTATCAGTATATATATTCACTCAATAAAGGCTAAGAGCTAAGTCCCGGAGCTTGGTCTACGCGTAGAAAAAACGTGACTGCAGCATTCACACTTACCAGACTGGGAGCCTAACATTCCCAACACGGAAAATTTCTGATGTAACTTTCAGCTAACAGATCGCAATCCTGTTGTGTATAGATGAATTTTTCTGGGGGGTGGGAGGGAATGCTGCCTTTGACACTCCAGGTAGTGGGATTACGAACAATGAAAACTAAGAAGTTAGTTACTTTACACTACTTGAACAATCCTCAACCCCATTACTTAAACCCAGGCAATGAACTGTATTTGCAACCAGCAAAATGAAGGGAATTGAATGGGTATAACTGGGGAGAATTTGGAGATGAGCAAGGATCAAAGTCTGTGGAAAGGGTGCAGAGCTGCTTCACCCATGTGCTACAGTACCAGAGCTGGTATGCCTTTTTTTGCATCCACTCAACCTAGTAAAAAGCTGGTTTTATTCTTTGAGGCAGGCGAGGGAGCAAGAAAGGAAAGAAATCGGACCATGACAGCGGTAAGGGCTTTAGGGTTCAAGAAAATCTAAAATCAAGCATGAAGAAGAGTTCAGTTTGAGCACTGGCACAAGGACCACAATATTCCACACTGTGAAGCAGAGCTTGACTTGAAAGAAAGAAAAACATTTATACACTGCACTCATCTCTTTGGAGCTTGTTGGTGCAAACTGGGTAACTGCACAGAAACTGGGAAGCTTTGAACTTACCCTTCTAGCACTCCTGAAGGCACATGAGTCACAGCACCAGCTATTTAACTTTTTTTCTTGGCCACATTCTCTTGACAACGGACAATTTCTTCTCCTACCATTGATCCACAGCACTTCAATACCCAAAGGAGGAATGCTTTCTCCCTGGGGGATCCCCCACATTAGAGTGCTGCCACATGCTCTGCAGAGCCATTTCCGCATCTGACCTTCACTCTTTGTTTAAGGGAAGGAAAGAGTTTGTTTTTCAAAGGGGGGAAAAAAAATAACTGTTTTCCCAGAAATGCTTTTATGATGATAGAACAGCTATGGGAGGGAAAAAAAAAAAGAGATGATTTATGCTTAAGCAAAGGACAGGGAAAGGTCAGAAAGCAATCTGTAGGACTGCAGAAACACTGCAGCTATTCCTCGGAACAATTTCTCTGAGCAGTGAAAGAAGTGGAGTCAATTGCATATGCCCCAAATACAAACCAAAAATAAAGGTAAAACAGATGTCAGACTGTACTTTTGCACCTTTTTTTTTGGCCCTTATAAAAATCTAGTGTAATTTCCAGGCCACTACCACATCAATCACATTGATCTGCTGATAATAAGGTTGGAAGCAATGCAACACCTCATCAGCCATCAGTCTCTAGGCTCTAAGGATGGATTCATCAGCAGAAGAATTCACAATATGCAAGGCCTGTTCTTATTGTGAGATGTGTTTATTCATTTTGAACCACTGTATGGTGATTTCCTTAAGGTAACGATGGGATTTTTCCTTGATTTTTCCTATCACCTCTCCTTCTAGCACTTGCAGTGTGTAACCAACCCCTAAAAGTTTACCATAAGGAAGTATATTGAACATCAAGATAAGATTTTTGGATAAGAAAAGCTTCCTGTGGTGAAGTAAAATCAACAGTAGGAGCAGACTGAGATACTGAAAGGTACTACACAGCAGTTTTTTTACAATAATACGTCACATTGGTTTGGATGTGGGGACTTAAAAAGTCAGGCACTATTGATTACCAAATCAACAGAGGTACCTGGCCTCAAGATTTACTCAGAGGAGTAAAATAATGAAACCTAATCCTAGTTTATTGTGCAAAGCAGTAACCTTGTTATTTCTTGGCAGCTGATGTGAATTGCTAGTAAAGTTAACAAAGGAAAATCTGCTCGCTTGCCTCCTATCAGACTCACAGCATCCAATAGCATACTGTGGTGCCAGTTAGAAAATTGCAAGTGCCAGAGCAGTATTCACCTATGTCCTTGCTATGAAGAATGGAACTGGTTTAAAACAGACAATATGGTCTTTAAAAACATATTCACAGACATTTCAGTGCTTTTAGAGAGGGGAAGTGTCAAACTGTTAATGAAAAATTAATTGAAATATCAGAAGTAAACCTAGAAATATCGAGAAGGAAGCGAACAGGAGGGCCAGGAGACCCCCTTGGATTGATAAGGAGCTGCTGAGGAAAATTCGAAGGAAAAAAGAGGCTTATAGAAGGTGAAAGCAAGGACAGGCAGCCTGGGAAGAATACAGGGATGTGGTCCGGGAAGCTAAGGACCAGGTTAGGAAAGCTAAGGCCCAGTTAGAATTAAACTTGGATAGGGATGTTTTGTCTTCCAAAATGGTACTTTTTGTTCTGTTAGTGCCACACCCAGGAAAAATAGGACACTTTAGTTTAGAGCTAGTTTTGGCAGAATTTTGAGGGGTTTTCCATAAGAGAAACAGAAAAACACAAATAAAAGCCAGTGTGATGAGTTTTCGCAATACAGAAAAAAACTAAAACGTGATTTCATTCAGTAAAGCATGGCAGCAACTGTTTTCTTCCTGAAACGCAGGGGAAGCAAACGAATGGCCACAAAGTCTGCAAACTGCACAAACATTTGGAAAATTACATTACTTTAATACTTTGTCTCAATCATTTCTGGTCAAAATAAGAAAAAATCCAATACAGATATAACTCAACATCTTTATCCTCACTCTTCTTTTTTGTATGTAATGTCCATCTTTCCCTCACTTCTCATGTAGGCATGTATGTCCATAGTAAATCAGTCTTTTAGAATCACTGATTTTGAAAATTCAGATCATACTTTGGGCATTTCCAAAGGACTGACATAGATGTGGGAGCTCTGTACCTTCTCTTTCCTAGCAAGTTCAATCTCTAACCCAGCTTGAGCTACTAAAAGACTTGATCTGATTACAGATGGATAAAACTTTTAATCCAAACGCTAGCCTCCCAGTTTATATAATATTCAACCCAAAGCTCACACTTATGTATATCCAAGTAAGCTTCTGAATGAGACTAAATACCTTTTGTTTAAATCCATGATTCTTTTTTTCTGAAGACTTAACCATGGCATTTTGCAAGCGGGAATCTATTATACAACAGCTCAAGACTACAGAACACAGTCTGACAGACCTGCTATGACTAAAGGCATTCCTGATTCATGTTGTTGCTATTGTGTTACTTGATTTAAAGAGGCAACATTAGTACTAATGAGAGATGTGGTTTTAAATCATCACATTTAAATCCTGGGTGTATAATTTGATTTGTCTGTAAGAAGTACTAAGCATTATCAGGACTTACTTGTTTAATTAATAGATGAAGCACTGATTATTTGATGCTTTTTTCTCAGGCAGACAGTTCTCCCATACTCTGCCTCCTGCACGAAAGCATTTACCTTTAATGCAAAATGGTCCATCATAGGCAGTTCTGGAGCAGTCACAGGAGTAGCCATTGTATTTCTCGACACACTTCCCACCATTGGCGCAGTACATCCCATAGCTCGTGCAGTGGCCAGAGCAGCCGGGCTTCACCCCTGGTGTGACTTTCGCCCTCTCTTCCAGGTCCAGTGTCACTCCGTTCATCCTTAACGAACGAATGCAACCCAGGAAGCCTCGCTGGCCTCCTGCAGCACCTGAGAGGGAATGTAAAACTGTGAGGCAACACTGAGCAGGTTATACTGTTGTTGCTTTACAGGAAACACACTGTTAAGCTGGTGACAACAGCTGGAAGTAAGAAACTTCTTTGTAAAGGCTAGAACTGCCTTGTCCTAATGACTATAAAATCAATGAAACATAAGCTTTTGATACCATACCATAAATAAGCATAAGCAGTAGGTGTGTTTTTGCTTTACACTGATTAGGGATTCTGGCCCTCTACCGTTAAGACTACATTTCATTTAAACTTCAAGATTTTACAGGTAACAGTTGAAGAAATGGGCCTGCTTTGACTGGAAGGGTATAGTTTTACTCTCCATATGAATTAGTGATGATGGACGCTCCTAATGCTGTAATATGGTGCGCAGTGTTAATTTTTCAAAGCCATGATGGGGAAAGAAGGAAAATACTTAAATCTCTACTCAGTTGCAATGGGAAATATAGATGGTAATTTCCAAGCAACATCAGGAAAATTGTTTAGTTGCCAGAGTACAGGGTGAAGGATGAAACGCTGAAGAGCTACATTTGAAAACCTGCAGTAAGATAGCTTTACTTAGCAGTTGACAAGAACTGTTCCTTTCCTGCCTCTTGCAAGCACTTGCTGAACAGCTTACAGCTAGGAAAATCTTATCTGGGGATGGATTAGAAACAACACCCCCCTAAAAATCAAGCAAATAGCAGTGAGTGGCTGTCATCCTTGCTCCTCATCCTCTCTTCTCTTTGATTGCTGCAGGTGCTGAAGAGTCCCTGAGGAGATCTGAGTGCTCATCACCGCAAAGCAGAGGCTGATAGCTACCCGAGTGGGGACGAGGACTAAATACAAACCAAGGAGTGTTGGCTGCTTCAAATCAACTGCTGGTAACTGGACAGTGCAAAGCAAGAGGAGGCAATGCTTGACCTGTGCTGATCAAACAGGGCAGAGGGTATTCTGGTGTGGTTCCAATCTACGTAAACTCATATACAGTGCAGTGATGAAGAAAACCCTAATACATCTAATTTCCTTCTTAATCCTAGGCCCCAGGACACGCAGCCATCATCCCTCAAGCTCTTTTGCTGGCACAACAAATAGATATTTATTCTGCAGCAAGTGAAACAGAAGGCACTGAAACAATTCTTTTTCAGTACTACCCTCCAGACCCTGATGTTCAGGGTATTCATTTGGGACACACCAACTAAAATTAATTCTCTGCTGACTCTGGGCAAGGATATGAATCTGTTCTTTGAGATGTATGCTCCAATCACCAAGTTATATAAAAACAGATATGATTCAGAAAGAGAGAAGACCTGTTGCAGATTTGGGCATTATGTTTTCAGCAATAAAGGTCCTAGGTATTACAAAGCACACAGTTAGTTCAAAACTACAAATAAAAATCAGCATTACTAACAATTCCCCAAGAACTCAGGCTGGAAAACCCCAGCGCTTCCTGTTTTCAGCAAAAGGCTAGGTATTTCTTTTAAAAGGTTAAGGCTCCATCTTTTAACCACTCTTTTAAACAAACTTCACATTTCAGCTTATTCTGAAACTGCCTTTTACTGGGATCACAGTCAGCAGTAAAGGAGAATCTGAGCTTGTAAATAATGACTGCACATCTGGTGACAAATTATACACAGTCTGCAGTGACACTGTTGTTCACTAAGGCAGTGAAGGCTTTAAACATAATTTTAATCCACTTCTGCTGTTGAACTCTTGACTACCATGGGGAAAAAAATGAGATGATGTCTTTTTTTTCCTTCCCCTTCCCTCTCCTCCTGTTTACGGGTATCTAGAGAGGTAGGAAAGACCAATATTTCATGCCGTTCTGATTCTAGCTACTAGCACTTGGCACATCTGTACTTTGCAGCATGGAGGTTAACAGTCAGAGAAATACAAGTGCTACTGGAATAGTCTGCCCAAAATGTAGCAGAGACCAGTAGCTCCAAAAAGCAGCTGGACTAACTTGGTTCCAAGGAATGCATTTGTGTAACACTGTGTGATGCTTTCCTGCATCAGATGGGCAAACAGCCCATGGGACTAGAGGCAAGGACTGCAGTGAGAGCTCTGAGCACAAAAGCATGGGCAATGACCAAACCTAAAGAGGCTCAAAGTGCTGCTGAGGTTAGGATGGGCACTGCAGGCATATGCAGTCCTGGCAAGACCCATGCACAATTTTTCACTTCTGTAGTGTGTGTGAGAGAGAGGCATTTGACAAAAAGAGAGTTTGGCACTACTGCCTGCTAGGTGCACTTTCAGCCAGAAGCTGCAGGTGGGGAGAGACAAAAGTGACAAGCTGCCAGCACAAGATATTTTTCTTTTAGTTGATCCTATTCCTGTAATTAGGGACATGCTTGCCTATTTTTTTGCCTTCTTTCTCCCCCATGCTGTCATGCAAGTGCTTCAGGAGCCAACTTTCTACATTAAACTGCGGCTTACAAGACAGGAGGCACAGAGTGTTCAGCATGGGAGAGCAAAGCCCTGTTACCTGCATTATATCTTACCGACATAGAGCTGGCTGTAGAGTTCCAGCCGCGTGTGGCCTTCTGTAGGTGCTTTCCGGACCTCCAAGGGTAACTGGTCTACCTGCAGGCTGGCTTGCTTGACGTTCCTCTCAGCATTGACACGATGCCACTGATCATCATTGAGCTGGTTGGGAGATCTAACAACGATTTCCACAGGCCCATTTCCAACATCAAATGAAAAGGAAACCTCTGTAGCAGCTGAAACACCAAGCAAAAGGGAACCCATTGTACACTGCACACAAATTCGCTTATACTTCTGAAAAAAAAAAGGAGTCATATTTACTAGAAATAGGCACCACTCAGCACCTTTCAGGATTTATAAGCACATTTCTGAGTTGAGTAGGAGCTAACGTATTTCCAAGGAAGCTGTTGTGAAAAGTTTCCCTAGCATGTGATGAAAATCAAATCAATTTGACTTGTAAAATTTAGCCAAAATAAATTATATCCTGGAAAAGGATTTTCTATTTCCATTTATAATATTGATAAAACTGAAAAAAATCTGTTCACCAGCTTTCAGAAGAAAACATCAACAATGACATAAATATTTCATCTCTGCAGCTTGCCAGTTTCTATAGGGCTTTTTTAGGGTAATATACGTTTTGATACATAGTGATGCAGAAGTTATCTACATTTTTGTTTCTGTCCATGGGCAATTAATTTTTACAATGAACTAATAATGCAGTGGTAATGACCTCTGTGAGATTTGATGGCTGAAAAAGAAGTGGATTCTCAACAAGCATTACAGTGCTCTATTTATAGTGGATTATTCAAGTCATGTTTGGAAATTTTACAAATGTACATTAGGATCTTCTGGACATTCCTCCAGGTCATCCTCAGAAAACCATATAATGGATACTTATTATTAAACAGGGATTGTGAGTAATTATATATGTATGATTTAGTTAGCATAATTTGGGGCTGTAAATTTTATTACGGTAGCTAAACATCAGATGGAAGGGTTTACCTGAAACAGATAATCAATGATAACATTTACAAAGGAGGATACCAGACAGAAGACAATCAAGAGTTCCATCTAATGTTTTTTTCCTTTCATATAAAAAAAAGCCACAGTTCTCTTTCAGTTCTTCGGAAAAATCTCAGGTGCCCAATTATGGCCTCAATGTCCCAATAAAGCTGTGGTTTCTTTTTCAAATGAATTAATGAAACAGTATTATCTTACGCAGCAAAGCTATTAAGTTGTGGTAGAAGCCCCGCTCTGTGATTATTATCATTACTAACAATACTGATAAAGAGTGGGAAATATTTTTACCTAATAGATTTTCACAAGATTATGTCTGATGAAATGAAATGCACTGTTACGAAAACTGGAAGGATAGGAGTAAACCTTTTATAGAGAATGCTCTTTCAAAACACATTTCTTATACAGTTGACATCTTTGATTTTTTCTGCAGTATTGGCTATTTCTAGAAGAAAAAAATTAAAAGCATATTTTATTTTGCTGTTGTACTCTCTTATTCTCTGATGAATAAAATTATTTCATTTCTTGAATGAACTGCCTTTCACAAGCTGTGAATTTAGTCTGTTTGGACTTTTGCACTTTATAAGACGAAAACTGTACGAGCCAAAGCTTGCCATTAAAGAAATAAAGATGTTTCATTTTAATGTTATTATGTCTTATAATTTCAGCGTTTCTGCCGATAAACTCGGGCAATTAGGAATTAGAGCAAAATCTCGCTAGTACTTAAGCTGTATATTGTGTCCAGGTTTATTTATTGTGTGTATAATTCTCCTTTAACTTTTTGCTTTGAAGAACTGCTGCAGATCTCTTCACTGTCAGGTTTGAACTGCTTCTCAAAAGCAGTCTCTCTACAAGGCTGTAAAATAAGAACTCTGTAGTAGACTTTCCATCTTATTCTAAGGCAACCAATGACACTGCTCATTTTGCTCGTGGGTACTTCGAGTACAATCCCATTCAGGATTTTGAAACGCCCTGCAAGAATGATTCTTTGCAAGTTTCTCATCTTCTGGATGGAAGCATCTCTAATTTTTTACCCTTATTTTAAAAGAGAAAGGAGTAGACTTGAAAAATAGAGGTATTTTCAGTAGAAGTTCTGTGCCTGTGTAGTCTAACTTCATGCATGCCTTTAAACTGAGATTTGTATCACAGCCTGAAAGACTTGAAATGACAATGAAATATATACTTACTAGAGAATATTATTCACTTTGACATGAGTACTACCTGTATAAATTCATAGTATATTCTTATATTTCTATTTATACCTCAAGAAGGCATTCCAGAAAATCTCATCAAAGGTCATCTTCATTGCATGTACCTGATATGCTGAAAGTTAGAGAAGGAAGTACAGGATCTGTGGACTTTGCTGATCCTTCCCTAAGCAACCTAAAAACATGACTCTCATACACCAAAGGGGAATCTATTTGCTAGACTGATGGACTGAAAAAAACATGAACTACGTCAGTGAAAAGAGCTTTGCAGATGGGCAGAGGTTGCATGACAGTATATCGTGCACAACAGTTATGTTGCTGGCTCTGATTTTTATTCTCCATTTCTACTGCAATTAATTTTTGAGTCTACATATTAAGCATATTCTCAAATCTGGGGCATCTCTATGTAAAATGATTCGTGCTTGTACCCTAACAGAAATGAGGCATTCCTGCCCATGGAAGGGAGGCTTAGAACTAGATGATCTTCCAGTCCCTTCCAACCCTGACTATCCTATGATTCTATGTGATAACATGCACTAGTCAGAAAAGGAAGACAAAAAGAAATTGCACCCTGCAATAAATGAGACGGGATCTAGTGACAACTGACACAGAGAAGACTGAGGTACTCAGAAACTTCTTTTGTCTCAGTTTTTACTGGCAATTGCTCTTCACACATCTTCGAATTCCTGAATCTCAAGGCATGGACTGGTAGAATGAAGTGTTCAAGGTCAGGCTAGACAGCTTTGAGCACACAGCATTACTCCCACTCCTACTTTTCCCTCTATCCCATCTTACTGCTGGGCACGGTGCTGCATGGGATGGAGCATCCCTTTGACCTTTGGCCAAATGTCCTGGCTGTGTCCCTTTCCAGCTTCTTTGCTACCTTAAGCCAAATGACTGGGAGAGATGTGAGGAAGAGAGGAAGGTTTGATGCTGTGCCAGCACTCCTCAGCAATAGCCAGAACACAAGTGTGGTATCAACACAAATCCAAAACTCAGCACTGGACAGGCTGCTGTGGAAAAAGTTAACTCCATCTCAGACAGATCCATTACAATATCAGACTTGTTTAGAAGTTCAGCATAAATAGTTATGTAAAAGAAAAGCAATTATTTAGGGTGCTTTCCCAAGTGTGGTTTACTCTTCAATCTCTCTGTCTGCACACACAGTCCTTGCATGATGTGGCATCATTCACTCAAACACATCCTCAGCTGACATGACAGTGGTATTATTACTTTGTCAAACTTTTGAAGGGGATGATTAAAAGGTATCTAACATACATGGGCACACGTGATTATTCACAGTGACCAAGTGAACCAGAGCAGGGCTTTTTCCAGAAACATGCAGAAAATGAGTGGCACAAGTCCCAGAGATTCCTGCTGGTCACTTTGTAGCTCATGAAATGAGTTTTCCCAATGATCATTTTACTTTCTATTCTAAATAGTACAGAACTCAAACCAGTTGTTGTAAGAAATAAGAATGAAGATCAGATATTGAACGGATATCTGAAATTGCTTAATTATGAAATAGTAATAAAGAAAGGTGGGTTTTAATTTATTCAGTCAGTGCAACTGTTTTGTGATGGAAACTTCATAAAACCAAACAAAGATTTATTTTTTATGTGCTCCTGCCACATACATTCACTCAACAAACTGAGGTTTGTGGCTTAGTTTTACTCTTTCTGTGCCTTGTGCAGTTACATATAATTAAATCTGAACTTGTTTCTTTCATCGATTCAATTTTCTAAGGTCTCAGGTCACTGTCAGCCATCTGTTCAGAACACAGAAGTGCAACCTTGCAAACAAAATGCCCTTCTTGCTCTTTGTTCTGTGTTCTTGTTTTTAGCTCTATTCAGATTCCACCATCTTAAAATCTATGAGCCATTTGCCCATAAAAAGGCACAGACACTACTGAGCCACCCTGCAGAAAGACTTAGATAAGCCAGAAGAGAGGACTAAGGAGAACCTTGTAAAATTCAACAAGAACAAGGTCTTGCACCTGGAAAAACATAATCCAGGAGTGCAGGACAGGCTAGAATCTGCCTGGCTGGGAAGCAGCTCTGTGGAAGCGGACCGGGGTGCTGGTGGACAACAAGCTCACTATGAGCAAACAGTGTGCAGCTGTGGCAAAGAAAGCCAGCAGGGTGCTGGGGAACATCAACAAGGGCATCCCCAGCAGCTATGTCATTATCCCACTCTACTCAGCGCTTGTCAGGCCACATCTGGGGAGGTGTTCAATTGTGCTCCCCACTCTACAAAAAAGACCTGGACAGGCTGAAGAGGGTCCAGAGAAGAGCCACAAAGATGATCAAAGCACTTCTGGTAAATAAGTCTTAGTTTAGCACAAGTTCTGAAGCTAAACTGCATGGGAAGCAGCATATACTTCTACGTCCCTTGCTGTGCAGAAGGTCTAAATGAACTGCTAGACTTTTCTGATATTCAAGATCTATGAGTACCTAGGTCTCCCATTTTCCTAGAACTTCTTGTGTTTCAAGTCTCTTTTCTTCCTATTTCCCTCTTGTCGATAAACTGCAGGCTAGGCTCTCTGGCTATAATGAGGCAGCCAGCAGAGAGAGACACTGACAGATGGGTGAGTGCTCACAAGATGCTGAGAAGCAGGTGGAGGTTCTCAAGACACAGAAGCTGTGAAAATAAGAAGGAGGAGGGATTACAAGCCTCCCCACAGTCATTTTTGTCTCTGTTTCTCTCCTCTCCCATTATCCTCTCTCGGAAGCATGGACTTTCATCCTCACTTGTATTTCGTTTCTTCTGATGTACTTTTATACCCTTCAATGGGATTCACTGATGTTTTAGCAGACTTGCATCACAGCGCCTAGTATCTAACTTCCTTAGGATCTTTTTGAAATCCCATTCTGAGAACACACAAATGCCTTGTAACAGCTAGAATCAGAGCTCACTGGCTTGGCTGCAAAACAGGATAAAACAGTAATACGTAGACCAAATCCTGCAGCCAGATATTTCCCCCCTCCACTTTGCTTGCTTGTTCTGTGAATAAACGCAGCTTGAAAATATTCTATCTCTTTAAGGGTAACACCTGCCAAACTTCTTGGACAGTTTGTTTGTAAATACAAATGAAGGGCTCTGACTAAACCAGTAGACAGAATTCAGTAAAATGACTGAAAACTTAATAAAGATGCTACAATGTATTTAGAGCTAGTGGTTTATGCATCTTTATTTGAAACTCATCACCATGGTCAAGATCAGGTTTTGTATCTGTAGTCACTAGAATCCTTCCCACTGATTTTAATAGACTTTGGATAGAAAAGCGAGCTTTCCGGGATTTGAAAGCAACTATCACATCCACCTTTCCCATTTCTACTCAGAAAGCAGAATTTAAAGATAGTTTTACAAAGTCATCTCTAAATTACCTGCCCTGCTGCCCTCATTTGCACAGGGGTGAGAGATGGCCATGCCAATGCTGACATTGAAACAGCCTTGACAGGTTGTGCCTGGCTGCTGAAAGTATGTGGAAAGGGCTACAGATGCTACCCTGAAGTGCCATACTGGAACAAAGGACCTGCTTTGAAGAGGTCACTTCTCAATGGACACAACTAAAGATTAAAGCCACCAAAACAATATCTAAGAGAGAAATTGTTGATCCAAGTTGTTTCACTGCAATGCAGGAATTACTGTGTAGACTGTCTCTCTGTTAACAGTCTGGCAGTTGTCAAAAATCATGGCCATATTTATAATAATTGGACTAAGCATCTGGAAGATTTCATCATTTATCTAATTCCCAAATGAAATGGCTATTTGAACTAATGAGCGGAAGCTTCACTCATTTGACCAAATGACAGTGCACATCTATGCCCAAGACTGCAGTGATCCCTGAGCTAAGTGCCAAATGGAAGCTGCACTGCTGCATCAGCATGATGCTGTGCCAAGAGTAATTAGTTCTAATGAGTGGCTATACTGCACCTAGGATCAAACCCAGTGGAGTAATAATTTATGTGGACATGCTATCTTTCTTAAGATCAGCTCTAACATAGGGAGTCACTGCACTGACCAAACACACTCTACATCCGCCTGTAGGTTAACAAGTCAAACAAAAAAAACAAGGGAAGTTTACATTCTCTGAGATCTTACACAGTCATTTATGTGTCAAGAAGGAAAAAAGGGTGAGTAATGCTATCATTTTGATTTATTGTCATTTAACAGCCACTTCTCGCGGTATAAATCCATCCACAACATATAATATAATCAGTGAGACTCAGTGTCTTCCTGAATCTTTAGAACAAGCTGAGATTCTGCATGGAGTAAATAATGCACTGGATAATCATAGAATCACAGGATGGTTTGAGTTAAAAAAGACCTCAAAGATCCTCTAGTTCCAGCCCCCTACCACGAGCAGGGACACCTTCCTCTAGATCAGGCTGCTCCAAGCCCTGTCTAACCTGGCCTTGAACACTATCAGGGATGGGGCAGCCACAGCTTCTCCAAGCAACACATTCCCAGGCCCTACCACCCTCATCATAAAGAATTTCTTCCTTATAACCAATCTAAATCTACCCTCTTTCAGTTTCAAAATATTGCTCCTTTCCCCTTTGTGCTGGTGCTACAAGCCTTCAGAAAAAGTTTTTCTCTACCTTTCTCATGAGCCCCTTTTGTATATTGAAATGGAGCAACAAGTCCCTGCTGGAGCCTTCTCTTCAGGCTTAACAACCCCAACTCTCTCAGCCTCTCTTCATAGAAAAGGTGTTCCAGTCCTGTGACTACTTCTATAACCCTCCTCTAGACCCACCTTAACAGGTCCATATCTGTCTTGGCTGAGGACGCTAGAGATGGATGCAGTTCTCCAAGGTGGGTCTACACAAAAGCAGAGTAGAAGGGCAGAATCACCTTCCTCAACTTGCTGGCCACACTTCTTATACAGCTCAGGATACGACTGGTTTTCTGAGCTGCAAGTGCAGATTAACAACTCACATCCAATTTTCCACCCAACAACACTGTCAAACCCCTTTCTGCACAGCTGCTCTCAATCCATTTATCCCCCATCTGCAGAGATGTTGGGAATTGTCCCAACCCAGGTGCAGGACATTTACCTGACCTTGTTGAACTTCATGAGGTTCACATGGGCCCACTCCTCCAGCCTCTCCAGATCCATCTGGATGGCATCTTTTCCCTCAAGCTATTAACTATACCACTCCCCTGTAAATTTATCAGGAACACAGAACTCTTCAGAATCTCTGAAGCATCTTATGACCTTTCAATGTGCTCTTATAGAATGTTTTCATTTTGAAATTTTCAAAGTATCCTGCAGACCAAAAAATCACCCACAAATCAGAATGAAAAATAAAGAAAAAGGCTTTGTCAAAGTCAGCAAAGAGCATCCTCTGAAGTGCCATCCTTCTCACATTTCTGATCCTTATTTTCTCCACCATTTAGTCTGCAGCCTGAAGGCAGTTGATTCAGTGTCTGCTGTGTGCAGTATCTATATCTGGTAGCTGCCAACTTGCGGTGACATTTCTTAGCGAATGGACAGGGAATTAGATCTTCTGAGAGACACTGTCCTGATTCAGCAAAAGCTGCTGGTTTATTATGCACATGACTATTTTGTCACATTGTAAGACAAGACTACGCACAAATATATTGTTTTGCTGTATATTTAAAAGATGTGAACTTTAACACATTATTGTTCTCCTTCTGTGATACTTACCCATCGTCTTTCTAGTAAGATTTCATTTGGACTGGTAATTTCAAGAGCTGAACTTTCAAACAGAAAGTCCCAGCTTTCTGTTTAGAGGAATCCATTGTCTTTGGATTAATAGGAATTACATATGTTACTATCCTTCTTTCACAATTTTGTTTTATGACTGTTCAAACGAATTTACATACATCTGGCTGACTGCATAGCCAGTGTTTACCTGTTCCTTCATTGCCTGAGTGGATTAGACTCCCTTTACTACAATAATTTTTGTCTATGAATATTCTTTGCCTAATCATGCTGAACCCTTGAAATTCATTACCCTCACCTGTGGTTTAAATCTTAGATATTCAATATATACCAGTTGACTCAGAAGTACTGTACTGCATTGCAGCATAGTCCTGGGAAATTCTGTGACTCACAGTCTGGGATTCACAGGGCTCTCTGTGGGGATCTAGTTTAAGATCACTGTAACGTTTTTCATCTTCGGTACAAAAGAGTGCTGATGCACTGTAAGACTCGTAGTTCACCGATGCTAATCCATTTGTTGTCTGCTTCCCTTGATTAACCTCTAACACTGAATACGTGCCTCTCTGGATGGTACTGGAACATAACGCTGAGCTGGTTTGCTGAATCTCATGCTCAATGAGTGACATGAGGAGACTGAAAAAAGAAATTAAAAAGTATACTAATTATCAGGAGTGTATCACTCACAGTAAATATGTTTCTCAAGCATGGCACCAGGATGGCTTTTATTTGTATCCATATGGCTAGCAGATTCTAATAGTGTGTACTAAATAAGATTTTGCTAGTGTGATCTATGTTTCTGGCAGCTAATTGCGCATTATTGCAGTTTCCTCCATATTTCATATTTGTGATGTAATCACAAAGTCCTGCATTTCTCATTTTTCTCCACTACATGATTAGTCCTTTTGGATTGCATTAGCAAAATCAAAGAAACTACAGTTAGTTACAAGTAAATATATAAAATAAAAAATTACAGGTCATTATGCTGCAAGTCTGTTGTCTAGTCTGCAGCATCAAGCTTCATTCTGTTGTGCACCAATATCCATCCCTATCTACACATTCTGAAACATCTGCAGGTGTATTTCAGTGCTTCCTTATTGCTGTTTTACATGAGCTCAGCTAGCAACACAATCTCACCCTTCTGGTTTTCAGTATTTAAGGGAATAAAAGACGGGGATAAGACTGTGTGGAGCAATTTCTTCAAGTGCATTTTAATAGCTGCACTGTTTCAACAATGCTAGTATTAAAAGTGGGCTATTCACTACCATAATTTGCTCCAAAAACATTCTGGAGTTGCATATAGAAAGAGGTGTATCTGTTAGATGCAGTATGTCTTGGTTACAGCTTGTTCCTGGTAGAGAGTAATGATGTTAGTGAGCTGTTGTGTTTCCATGCGCACACAAGATTAGATTACTCCATTGGAGCAGAAGTTGGAGCAGAGTTATAGTCCTTCCCTGAGTTTTCCCTAGGGCTGTCCAACCTGCTGTCTGATTGCAGCTGGGGCGGGCACTTCTAACTGCTGAAAACCCGTCTTGACCTTTGCCAAAGCACGCAGGATAACTGCAACTGCTTGAATGCTCTCTATGAGTAAGGCAGCAGAAAACCAAAAACCTGGGGATGGACACCTATCCTCCTTCTACTGGCAGACAACCACTTACACATGTAATTTACTATATTTTGGACAAGGGTAACTATACTGAATCTGAACGTGAAGGGAAATCAGAAGTGCATACAGCACCTTCCTCACCATGAGTAAGCATAGAATCATAGAATAGTTAGGGTTGGAAAGGACCTTAAGATCATCCAGTTCCAAACCCCTGCCATGGGCAGGGAC
>JAOEHY010038254.1:0-81640 GCA_025447955.1 Psilopsiagon aurifrons
GGGGGGGATGTGGGGGGGTGGGAGGCACATCTGCACTACAAAATAAACAATAATTACAACCACCAACCAAACAACAAAGTAACAGCTAAGGGAGGAAAAAAACCCCAACCAAACACTCTAAATCAAGGACTTCTGGAAATCAGAGCTCCCAGAAATTGTACCATTAATAAGGAGGGGAAAGAAAAGAGGCGAGAAATCCAGCGACCATGGGCCAGCCTGGCTTCCTAGCGTGTACTTTCTGTTCTCTCTCCTTTTTCCCAAGGTAATTGCAGTCTGCCGAGAGGGAGTTAAATGGGATTAAAAGATCTGTGTAAGCAAAAGGACCCAGAAGAGAAGGAGGAAGGAGTGAGCCGTCCGGGCCAGGGGGTGTCTTTGACACAGCTGAGCCCCTTAGAGAGGCAGAGAGCTGAGCTCCTGGGAAGGATGTACCCACAAACCGGCCTGACCCCCTCTTTCTGATGGATTGCTGCAAAAATTGCCCGAAAGAGACAATGCACTAAACGTGATGGAGCCGGAATCAGAGCCGGTCTCCAGACTCAGAGCTACAGCAGCAGGCAGGGGGTGAGTACAAAGTCCTGTTCTCCCGGCGCTTGGGGAAAGGGAATCCCGCGCGGGACGGGGGTGCGGGGGAGCCGGGAAGGGAAGAGCGGGGTCGGGAAGGGAGCTCGGCTCCCGGGAATGGGCTGGGGGGAGGCATTCCTCTGCCAGGGGATGATGTGAAAACTCCTGAGCTGGAGTGGAGAATGAGCTGGGAGAAGAGAGGCCACGCTGCTGGAGCAGGGGAAAGGGGGGAGCGGGGCTGCGGTGTGCCGAAGGGGTGAGAGCGGGGAGCCTGGAGCCGGGAAGGGCAGGAGAACCCCCAAACACCCTTTATCCCCATTCCCATGCACCCGGGATAGGAGCCCCCGGCCCTCGAACCGCTCCGGGGGGATGTTCTCCCCACGCGGGATGCAGGAAGCCGCTGTTCCAGAGCCCCGCTCCCCCTCGCACACCTCCACCGGGTATCGGGGGGGCCTCACAGCCCCTCTTGGGATGCTGCTCCTCGACCTCGTTCCCTCGGGATATGGGGGCAGGAATACCTGGGATCGTCCTCCGGGAAGCGGGCGAACCGCGGGTGAGGCGGAGGGTGCTGGCGGCACGTTCCCCGCGTGTCCGCTGCACCCACTGGCGCACAATTGCTTCTTCGCATCCATATATACGTGTGCATGTATGAAACCACCGCTCGCACACCCCCATTCTTGCACAGCCGGGACCCGCTTTTGCTATTGCCATTGTTAAATCTGTTGTTGTTGTTGCTTTTCCTCCCGGAGAGTAGCAAAGGGTTAAGCGCTGTTGGTTGCGTTGTCGGATGTAATGATGATTTACCGACACTCCCTTGGAAAAGGCTGGGATTCTTCTGCCTGGCAGTTGGGGAAAGTTGTGAGCAGGATCCCTCTGCTCCTGCCAGGCGGGGCTGGGAAATGGGATGAAAGGAGAGGGAAAAGGGGTGATGGGATTTGGGAATACCCCCTCCCCCCTTTGCACCTCGGGGTCACCCCGCTGCCGGCAGCCGCAGCTTGGATGTGAATGAATGTGCAGTTTCCTTTGTAGGCTGGGGCAGGCTCTCCCTGCCTGTGTCTGTGTGTGTGGAGCTATGTGGAGAGAAGCAGTACTGCTCCCAGGGGCTGCAAACAGCTCTCCTCGAGGTTTTGTGGGGGGTTATGCTGACGAGGACCGGATTTCAGGGCTTTAGGGTGGGTTTTTTCTGCAGACGTGGCTATGGCATGCTTAGGGATGTTGGTAACTGCATCTCCCAGTTGCATCTTTTTGATGCTGGGCATGGTGTGGAGGGAAGTGCCAGCATGGGACTGTATGGTGGGATTTGTGTGTCAAAGATGAAGTGGAAAGGGGAGCACACAGACAAAGATTGCTTTGAAAGACCAAGAGCAGCTTCACAGTGAAGGGCCCCGGTGCTGGGGGGGAGATACTTGGCACAAGGCACTGACACTGCACAGAGCTTCAAGTTGTGAGCAGGATGGAGGTGACCACAGTCATGGTACAGATAAGGGTGGGGATGTCCTGCTTGCATCCCAGGAGAAGCAGATCCTGCTGAGGATGGGTTTAGGAAATGATGGACTCTGCTGCTTGCTCGCTGCAGGTCTACATCTGGTTTTGCATCTGTGTCCCAGGCCAGCGCTGTGCACGGGGTTTGTGTTACAGTGCCATGGGAAATGTGCGCTTTGGTCTCTTCTGGTGACTCCGAGTGCGTGTGCCTTTTGTTCTCGGGATCTCCTCCGGCTCCCACACCTCACCAGCGCGCTGCTGATCCGTTCCCTCCTCAGCAGAGGTCGCTTGCTACCCTTCACATTATCTCCCGATGGGCTTTTTGGTGCTGGGCTTTGATTTGCTTGGCAAAGCGTTGTGCATCCTATCCTGGATGCTCCTGTTGAGGCTGTTAGTCTTGGAGAGGGTCCTCTGAGCCCAGAGCTGGCTTGTGCCTGGGCTCACCAGGCCACCCTTGTGCCATCGAGTCATCCTCAGAGAGAGCTGTGCCGTATGAGGGCAGCTTGTAATGGGAATGTTTTGATACATTCCCCTATGGCATTGGGGGTCCCACTTATCCCAGTGCTCCTGCAGCATCCTCTGGAGCTGGGCTGGTGGCTGAGGAGCTGCCAGATGTGCAGGAAAGCCATGGATGGGAGTGGGAAGGAGGAGCAGTTGCAGCGTGTGCTGAAGCTTTGTCCAGGCCCAAGCATACAGAGCTTGTGAAAACAGAAGAACACAAAGTTTTACAGGCCCTGCGAGCTCCAAGTGCCCCTCTTGATCATTTCTGTTGATGAATTTTGAGAGTGCACAGGCTCATTAAAACACAGTAGAAGGGTTTGCATTCAGCCGTGCATTGAGCACGTCTCCAAGCAGCAGCACTCAGTTGTGGTTGTGCCACCTTGACCCCTTCCAGCCTTGCTGCTGCACGCTGGCCATGGAGGAGGTCTGTTGATGCTCTTGGGTGCTCGCTTGCTGTCACAGCCCTGGGCTGTTGGTGTGATGCTGCTCTGGGCTGCTCAGTCCACATGCTGGGTGAGGAAGCTGTACACACAGTGCTACAGCATCCGGGTGGGTCAGCCCCAGAAAGGCCTGGAGGAAGGCACAGGTCCTGATTTAGGTGGAAAAGACCACTGCATGCAAGCCAAGCAGATGATCTGGGGGCATTATGGCACTGCTGGACAAATTCAGCCATGGGAGCAATAGGCAAGTGAATGATGTGTGTGTGCTGGGTGCCTTGGGGTAGAGGGGAGTCAATTGCAGAGCTTCTTGGAGCTGTGTCCCGGGAAGGAAGGGCAGTGTCACAGCCACAAGCTGAGGTACAGTGTTCAGGTCTCCCTCCTGCTGCATCAGTGTGCCTCCCGGAGCAGGTCCCTTCAAAGCTCCAGCTTCATCCCCTTTCTGCAATGGGTCAGGGGGATAAAATCTGCCCTGCTTAAAACCAGGGTTTATGGGGGCTTCATTATTGACAGAGGGCTGCCCGGGTCTAGAGCTGAGGGGGTTGTAGGAAGTCTCTGACCAGAGACAGACACTGAGCATGGGGGTTCTTCCCCCTTCCTCTTTCTTTGCCAATTTGTTGGGGGCATAAGTAGAAATGGTGGAGGCTTAGTGAAGTGCGTATGGAAACAATGGGGAATTCCATATGGCTCTGCCAAACCCCATTCACAAAACAAAGGAATGTAAAGGCTCTTGTTGGAAGGACAAAAGGAGGAGTTAGATGACAGATCATGCTTAGCACTTCTGTTTGTCCAGGGCTCCAGTTACTAACTGAGAGCACAAAGGCAAGTGCCAGTAGTGAGTGTTGTCACTTCACACAGCAGCAAAGTCAGTAACGCAGGCAGAGAAGGGTGGGCAGCATAGAGTACACCGGGTTTTCAGGGGGAGATCCCCTATTGGGAAGCTGCTGAGAGGTGTATGGAGGGTGTTTCAGTCATCACAGCCGTGTCAGTCCTTCATCTAGGAGGTGAGGAGCTGGTTAGCTCTGGGCCAGCTTTGTGCAATGAATACCTAAGCTCTAGTTCCCAATTAGGGGCACAAGGACCAGTGGCTTGAAACCCATCCTCCCTCTGCCTGCAGATAACGGGTATAAACCCGTTGAAAGAACAAGGTGTCTGCAGGATGGAGGGCTGGTCACACTGATGCTTTGTCTCCCCATTCTGCGTATGCAGATCTGTGTCTCCCTCCTGGAGAAGGGAAAATGAAGAGGAGGTATATACATGGGAGAGGAAATACCAGGTCTTCATGCATCCAGACCCCCCAGTGCCTGGCTGAGGTGCAGGCTTTGGCTGCTTTGCAGTAGTTGAGACCTACAGCTGTACCATTGCCAGGAGCAACGTCCCTCGCCTTGGTGAATGATTGCTTCCTTTTGTCAGCCCCTGATGGGTTCCTCCTCTGCTACCGGGGGCCTCCAAAGGAAGCAGCTGCTTTTCTGGGCTGCAGTTGCAGATAGATCTCTCCAGGCACAGCATTGAGGGCATTTTCATGTGGAATTGAGGTTAGATTGGGCAGAAACGGTGCCAGGGAAACCCTGGGGATTCCTGGGTTTGCACACACGCTCCAAACACTGGGGCAGGGTGGAGGAGTTCAGGCGTTTCCACTTGGGATCACCACAAGGATGGGTTGGAGTCTGGCCTGGGGAGTTTCCCATCCTAGTGAGTGTCCCTATTTGGGCTACTGGAGCGTCTAGTAATAATGGTGTGACAGTCTTTGTAGCCCTCTGCTCAGAACACTGTTAAAGCACCAGTGTCTCACTTCATTTTCGTATGGCTTCCCATGCAATGAATTTCTAGCGGCATCTGTAAATCAGGTTTGATAAACCTGTGCCTAGGAGGAACAGGATGGATTCCAGATGGTTTATGTGCCTGATGCTGCATGGTATTGAATTTCATTCTTCCCCACATAATATTGACAGTTTCTACGTCACCCTTAGGTTTCTCAGTATTCTTTTAAGTGACCATGAACATGTGTGTCTCTGGGCATATTTGCCTATGTGCTTTCTTCTGTGTCTTAAAAACAGAGATGCTGAATGGGGGTTAAAAATGAATGCCATTGCAGTTCACCTCCCTTAGCACGTTTGGGCTTTGCCACAGGGCCTGTGTACACCCGGCCAAACTCTTTGACTGAGGAATAAATCAATAGCTGGTTTATATTGCAGAAAGGGTCCAGAAAAGGTTTAAGCAGGGTTGATACAAGGACATCTGTGTAACTATATATTCCCACTGCTCTCCCCAGAAACTGAGGGTGAGAGGAGAAATAGTTACCAGAAGTCTGCTCTGCAAAGGATGATACTAGTGCAGAATAAGGCTTCTACCCCAAAAGCTGGCAGTGGAATCGATGCCATGGTGCGCTTTGAAGCCTTAGTATGTAGGTCATGATTTTTGTTTCTCATTGACTTATCAAAGCCGCTTGGGGGTCTTGTATCACCTCCAGTCTTGTGCAAAGGATCTTAAGCAACAGAGACGTTTTCTCTTATAAGATGTTCTGTCTGATCTACAGCTAGAAGTGTAGATTTGCTGTTCTTGAAAACTCATTTTCAGCATCCAGCTGGCTTTCTGGTCTTTTGGATAGAAAAGAATGCACCTGAGTGGAGGAGAATGGGGGAGAATTGTTTTTCCACCTTGCAAGAATGCAATTTCAAAGACATTTCCTCACTATAAAGGAGGGAGCAAACAAAATAAAGCCCATGTAACATTTTCCTCAGTTTCAACCCATCACCTAAGCAAAAAAGATGTCAGAATCACTTGGACTTCTTTTTTAAGACAGGGACAAGTCTTTTCATTTAAAAATGCTGAAGTTGTTCCAACCAATTCCAGAAACTTGGAGTATTGGCTGATCACAGCTCTTTTACAGACTGCTTCAGCTTTGTCAAAGTTGCACTTTTTTGAGGGATAATTCCTGACCAAGTCTTCCCTAGAGACTATTGTTTTACTACTGACCTTAGTTCAGCACATTGCTTTATTCCAGTGCTTGTCAGCTAAGAACCAATACATCCAACAGGATTTTTCCTTTAGTATTGCTCTTGGGGCTGCCACCTTGACTTTACAGGGGCTGCAGCAGCAAGACATGCTGTGCACAGGCCAACTGAAGAGGTGATAACTCTCCTTTAGCCTCCAGGTCACCGTTTGCTGCTCTCGGAAATCTAATCTTTGAGTGTGCAGTGAGAAGGTGGCAAGTGAGCCTGGAAGCTGAAAACCTGGGGCATGGTTTTGCAGTTCATAGGCTCATAATGGAATTTGGGTTGGAAAGGACCATAGCATCATCTAATCCCAACCACACACTAGACCATGTCACCCAAGACTCCATCCAACCTGGCCTTAACGCTGCCATGGGTGAAGCAGTTGTGTGCTAATGAGAAGTTGTGATTTAATTGGATCTCTGTATTGGTGCAGACCACCATGTACAGAGACCTGCCCTGAAGCCCTGCAAAAGTGGTGCCTCAACCTCCTGGTTGCTTTTATGGGAGCTTCTCAGGATACTTATTCTTGGCTGCTCTCTCCTCACTTGGAAGATGCTAAAATCACCATTCAGGCTGGGAAGTGTTATTGCCAGTCTTTGCACTTCTCTGTCCCCCTCTGTCGTCTTTTGCCATGTACTTTTGGCACTGCTTAGTTCCCATGGACCGATCACAGAAGTTCACAATGAGAAGTGAAGCAAATTTAAGCTGCATTCAGTAGCTTCAGTTTGCTATAAAGGGAGTTTGCACTGGGAAACTTTTAGGGCTCACATGAGCTTGCATAATATGCTTTTAGGAGCACTTCTTCACCTAGCTGCTAGCAATGGGATCCTCATTCTGGTATTCATAGGCTTTGTGCAATAAAAGAAATGCCTTTAGTGGGTACCTCTTGATAGTCTCTGTGGAAATTACTGCTTGTGGGATGATGCTGAGACAAAGGCAAGGTGAGTTTGATTGCTCTATATAAGGCGAAGAATCTTCCTTTATTATGGCTCCTCAAGCTGCTTATGCAATCCTGTCACTGCAGAGTTGTAACGGAAAAAGAGCCTGCATTATAAAACCCTGCCATAATTACCAGCCCCATCAGTCACAGTTCTGCCATTTGGAACCTGCTTTTGCTTTTTCCATTAAGTTGGTAAACTTTGCCAAAGTGTTTTTCTTCAGCATTCTGGCACCAGTCCCTGTTCTCTGCTCTTACAGTATTGGCTGTGTTGAGGGGTCCAGGAGTGGGGCTGAGGCCAGCTGGATCCCACGCTGAGCATTCGTCTCCTTTACAGCCCCGTCAGTGTCACTGGAATGAAATTACGTGCTGGATTTTCCTCTAAGACTTGTTCTCTTCACTGCAGTTGGTCAAGGAGGGCTTTGGAAGCCAATTGGGGTTGTGAAGGCATCCCTCAAAGAAAGGTCTGGACTTTGTTAGGTGTTATTAATGCTTTTGAGGCTCCTGCTGCCCTTGGTGTTCATGTTGTCTTGGACACCCCCCTGAACTCATCAGGCAGTCAAACCCAGCTGATGATACCCAGCAAGGATCTTTGTTCAATGCAGATGTAGAACTGTGTCCACATCTTAAAACTCCATTGTTCTTTGGAGGTGAGCATAGAAATGAAGGTTTTCCCCATAAAGTGGATTTTAGCCTATTTTAAGTCATACAAGGGCTGCTAAAGGCAGCCATGGAGACTCATCCTGTTCTGCTTCCCCTTCTCCATCCCTAGAATGAACTGGAACAACAGCTCTCTGTGGACCCAGCAGTGTCTTCAGTCTGACAACGGTGTCCCGTGGAATGAAGTGGGCAGAAAACAGCCAAGTCTCTCCTTTTGGAGATCTCTTGAGCGCAGTGAGGGTTTCCTGGTTAGCATATGGCTGGCTATGGGGCATGGCAGAAGAATACCATGATCTGGCTGTTCCAAGCTGCTTTTCCTTCATGCATAAACTAAAAGTAGCCCCAGAGCTCCCGAAATGCACAGCCCAGCATCGGGGTAATGGAAACAGCAAAGGACGATGTGGTTCATCTCATTTGTTTCCCAGCCCACGAAGGGCTGCTCCAGTATTTTGTCCCTTCAAGGCTTAAAACGTGAGTTAGTGGCTGGATTGCTGCATGGATTTTGCACTCAAGACCAGGTTTCCCCACTGACATGTAAATCACTGTGGCTTCATTTTAGCTGTGGGAAAAGGGTCTCCTGCACTGAGAGAGGATCTGGCCCACGGTAATATACTTCCTCAGAGGATGCTTTCTTGTGTTAAAGCTTGATGGCAGGAGAAGAGCGGTCTCTAATCCCATGTGATAAATGATTTCTCTTTGTCTGGTCCAAAGAGAGAGGAGCAAGCTGCACTTTGGCATTGCTTTGCATATCCCAGTGTTCATGCTGGCTTGGCTGAAACGAAGAACAACCTGTGAATGTCCCACACCGCTTTCTTCTGGCTGAGGGCTTTCTGTAGTTTACATTTTTGTCCCTCCAGCAGCCCTTGCTCATCAAGCTGTTAAATATCATCTCAAGAAGATGAGGGAATTCAATCTTCAAACTTTCCACTGTCAGCTTTAAGTGAGCTGAACCAAAGAGTTTCCTATGTTCGTTATTTGGCTGCAAATCAAAGTAGTTGGCGAGGGAAGGGGGGGGACTTCAGCTACCTTTCTGGTAAAAGCTTTCCTCTCTGCTGCTGTTTTCAAAGGCATTTCAAGGCTTAAAGTTGAGCTAACAGAAAGGTTTGTCCAATTCCCTCTCGGGCATGAAGGGGTCTGTAAGAACACCGTGCTCTGGGGGTCTGCAGCTCTACCAAGCTAATGAGAAAGTTGTAAGTGACAACAGCAAAGTGCTGAGTGGTTTTAAGCTGCTCCCATCGTTGTATCTGGGTGTAAAATGAGGAATAGATTCATGGCGGATTTTGTACATTTAGAGTATTTTTAAGCACTAAGACTCATTTTTTTTGCTGAGATGCAGGCAATGTGTCACTGCCTGGCAGCCCATTTTCTACCCATACCCTTACAAACATCACATACTCCTGGCACGTCTTTCAACTTCCCAGTTCAGAATTAGTCCTCCATCCTTTTGCATTTAGGATGTTCTGTCTTAGATGGGGTGAGTGCCAAAGAGTAGCAGTGGTGACTGCTGGTCTGGCACTGATGTCCCTGCATCTCAAATCGCTCTCTGGTCCTAGTTCAAGGCTTGATCAATGGCCCTTAGTACCAGTGAGAAAATGTTCCACTGAATTCAGCAGGCTTTAGATGACTTCTATGTCATGAAATGAGATCTCATTCAGAAGAAAGTGCAGTTCTGCTGAGCATTTGTTCTCCATATACAAAGACATGTGGGCACTGACTCTACTAGACTTGTGATCAAGGAGAAGACCCTTAACAGGAGGGCTGCCTTTTGCCACTAATAACGTATAAACTCGTTATTTTCTCTTTTCTTCCATTTCTAGGGGATTCTGCTTTCTCTGGACTGTATTATGTTTTACCTGGCTCCTGGGATTCACACAGGGAAATTCTGAAGGTAAATCACACTTTTCTTTCTCTTTTCAACCAAAGTAAAAGCTCAAATGCTTGGGTCTCAGTTCAGGTCCATCATTTAGTAGTCTCTGAGCCTAATGCACAGAATGAGATGCATTTATTGCTGATCTTTGCAGTACTGGTGCTATAGATGATGCAGTTAACAGCTGGCAAAAGAACCAGGTTTTACAGGTGATTATGTGCCTCACAGGAGTCCCAGAAGTACCTCTCTGTCTGGTGGAACTGGTGGGATTGAGGCACTAAAACGTCATTGGCATCTACCTGCACTTTCTGGGACTTAACTGCTTTCAGAAAGTGCCCCATGAGGCCAGGGCTTTAAGGAATTAAGAGCCTCCGGCAGACAGGTTTTTCCTTGCAAACCAACCCTACTTCTGCAGGCACATGGGACGTTGTGCATATAGAAATGATGTGAGTTCTAAAAGTAAAAGCAAATTTAAGGAAGAAGAATGTCACCAGGTTGGTTAATAGTGGAATGAGCATGGTTCAGTCTCTGTGCTGCAGTGGGAATATTCTATAAGGAGGGATCACGCACCTTCACCTTGTCTTTACTTCCCTTCTCCAGGCATCACCTTCCTAGTGCTGCTTGGGACAGGACAAAAAGTTGGGGTATAATAATCAAAGAGATGGAAAGCTTCAGAGCCAACAGAAACAACTGTCTTTTGAGTTGACAGCAGGAGCTGAGCATCTCTGCAGCTTCTGTTTGTCAAGGAGCCATCTCCTCTTAAAATAGTAACACCTCTTCCTCATGGATGCTTTACACGGGTGCATGTTGGAACTGAGCAGCTTCCTCTGCAAGCAGCAGACAACAATAAGTGGACTAGCAGGCTCCAGGGCTCTCCTCTTAGTCTGTAAAACATGAAGGAAAAACAGCAAGTTGGTTGATGCTCAGCTGTGAGCCAGCCCATGGAGCACTTTTTTACAGGGGAAAAAGCAAAATCCATCCCTGCCATCAGCAATCCTGAAAAATGTCATATTTTCCAACTTGTGTCTCAGTGCAGAAGAGGTGAACATCTGGCTGAATCACTTAGTCAAGCAGTTTTCAGAGCAAGTTTTATGTCAGCTCATAAAGAGGCAGAACAAATATTGTGTCTTGGCATCTCTCTTTTCAAGGCGATTTTTAATGCACTGTTTAGACTCATCTCTGTCCATCATTTTAATCCCATGATAATTATGGGTGGTGCCATGGCTTTTGATTGTCACCATGAACCTGAAGGAAACTCACTTTGCTCCTGTAGCATTACCTTAGTGTGGTGGATAACTCCCCTCTGAGATGCTTTCTCTGTGATGTGCTTGGTTTCCCCACAATCAGACAGGCTCTTCCTTGGGGTACCAGGAAGCCAACACTTCCAAGGAAGCACAGGCTGTAAGGAAACACTGGTGGCTTGAGGCTGTATTATCACTCAGAACTTCCAAACATGAGATTTACAAAAGCAACAAGAGCTTGTTTGTAGGTCTGTGTGAGGATGAAATAAAGCCAATGCCGTGGGCTTTTGAAAGCACTGTAGTTTTACTATAAGGCTTAGGAGTCTTCCTGCACACTGGAAAATCAGGGAACGAAGAGGATGGCTTTTCCATAAGTGTTACAAATCCAAAGCATCATGAGGTTAGTGAGTTCATCTGATGTGCACTGACTAAGGGTCTGGGCAGTAACTTTTGGAAGCATAGTGTTTATTCAACTCAATTTTAGCTGTGGGCATCACATCTCAGCTGCTGGAATCTAGGAAGCTCCAAGTTGTTCCTCTCTTCCCTTTTGGCTCTTGTAAAGCTTTCTGCATGCAGGAAAAAAGGGAGGGAAAGAGAGTGATGGGATGGAGAGCAATAAAACATTTTATCCCCTCTGTCAGAGATGATCGTGTGGTTGTTCAGGAATCTCTGTGCATCTCCCTTTGTGTTGCAACAGGAATGCTTGTAACTAGCTTGAAGGCACCTGGGACCAGGCGGCTCAAAGTAAATGTGTTTTTCAATATGTGTTTTGATGGAAAAATCTACAGAGGGGAAAAATTTGAAGGGGAAAAAATGCTTTGCTAAACTTGGAGCTATTTAAGGAAACCAAGAATTACCTTGTGCTTTATGGTAGCTGATGACATCCTGTCGTCCCAGGGAACATGCCTCACCAGCAGTCAGCATGGTATGGAGAGGGAAATGGGCTGGGTGCACCGGAGACCTGTGCTGTGTGTCTGGACCTGGTGCTGGAAAGTCCACATTCATGTCCCGTATGAGGTCTCTTTTTCGTCAGGTTTTGCGTAGGCATCTAGAATTTGGCTCTACCTTAGTAGGTTTTGAGAGAAGGAGTGTTTGGGTTGTGCTGTTTTTCCTGTAAGCCCTGTTGGATGCAGTTGGATTGGTATTGCAAATAGCAGCAGCATCCTCTGAGCAGCGACACATCCTTACGTCTTTGCAGAGCAGCTGCCAAATGAATAGTGTAAAGCATCTCTGCCAGTAGAGACACCACTGTCTGTCTCTGGGAGGGAACCTAAAAATACATGTAGAAGTTGGAGGAGTCTACCACCTAGTTTAAGGGCTAAATCCTGCTGCCTTTGAAGTCTGTGGCAAGAGTCCCACTTGACTTTGTTAAACACAGGCTTTGTCCTTCACTATTTCATGGGCTCTGGAGATTATCCAGTATGAAGATACTGCTGTGATTCCTCCATTCAGTGCAGAGTGGGGAAGGCTTTACCTTCACTTTGCTGAGGGACAGCCCATTGGGGATTATGGCAGGAAAACAGTGGGGGACCAAGGATGTCATAGTATAGGAGAAGCATCATTATTAACACTTGCACATGCTGTGCAGTGAATTGTTTGCTTTGCATGGAATGAGAGTATTTCCATCCTCTTTCACATCTGACACATCTTCTCCATGGCAGTCTCCACTAGAAATGAGTCAAGCTGCCTTAAAAAAGGAAGGTGGGAATAAAGCTGGGCCCAGACAAAGTAAATATTGATTGACTTGTTCTTTCAAAAATGGCCGAGGTTTCTGCCAAAGTCAAGGAACAGAGGTTTTCTCATTATTCTTCTCCCTTCCTGGCCAGCAGCATTACAGGCCTCAGACTGATTGAGTCTACAACCCTTCTGGCTGACACTGAGGATCTTTTTCAAGTGCCAGTTCTCCAAATATTGGGTGTTGTGATGAATATTTAATAGTTAAGGGTAAAATAAACCAAATTCCAAGGCGCCTTTAGTGAAGGAGCTTACTTTTTCTTTGGGCAACCTCTGATTTACTTCTTTTAATCAAGGAAAGCTGCAGTCCCATGGTGCTAGGTCATGTGCAGCCATGATTGACAGTAGTGCATTTCATAGTTAAATGCTTAACTTGCAAGATCAGCATTTGGATTATACAGCTCAAGTGAGCTTCCCCAAAGAGCACTTAAACGTGAGAGTCGTAGAGTAATGGGGATTGCATTTGGACAGGGAAAAGGGAAGGAAATAGTTATCCTAGCTCATTTTCAACAGTGGTAGTGTAATGGTAATCACTACAGGCTTTCTTTATCATAGAATCTTTAAGGTTGGAAAAGACCTTTAAGGTGATCAAGTCCAACTGTTGATGTAACATGGCCAAGTCCATCACTGAGCCATGTCCCTGAGTGCCACATTTACATGTCTTTTAAGTACCTCCAGGGATGGTGACTCCCCCTGCCCTAGCAGCCTGTTCTAATGCTCTACATCCCTTTTGGTGAAGAGGCTTTTCTTAATATCTAATCTAAAACTCTTCTGGTACAATTTGTGGCCTTTTCCTTTTGTAATGTCGCTTGAGACGAGACTGACCCCCACCTCACTCCATCCTCCTTTCAGGTAGCTGTGGAGAGCAATAAGATCCCCCCTGAGCCTCCTTATCTCCAGATTAAACCCTCTCAGGTCTCTCAGCCATTCCTCATCAAACTGGCACTCCAGCCCCTGCACCAGCTTGGTTCATCTTTGGACATGTTCTGGGATCTCAATGTCTCTCTTATAATGAAGGGCCCAGAACTGAACACAGTATTTGTGGTATGGCCTCACTAGTGGTGGGTACAGGGGGACAACCACTGTCCTGCTGTCCACGCTAATGCTGACACATGTAAGTAAACTCTTTTATTAGACCAAATGATTGAGCTGGAGTAAAAGAACAAGCTTTTGGGTGCATGAGCACCATTTTCAGGTCTGGGCACACTTCCTTCACATACACCTCAGCATCTTCCCCAGTTCAGTAGCTCAGCTGAGATTGCTGCCGGCCGGCTTCAGTCTGCATTGCTTTTGCCTGATAATGTGCTTTGGACTCGGAGCTCTGTGTGACACTTCTTAGACCTTGGGGCTAAAACCAAGAGGATTCTATTTGTCTGTCCGTGGTGGACTTCTCCTGGGGCTGGTGGAGAAAGGATGTCAATCCCTATCATCCAGTCTTGCTCCTAGGTGCCAAATGCTGAAGGCAAGTCTTACCTCTTCTACTTAGTGGCCTCCGTAAGTCATTTCTCATCCTCTCACAAACCAAGTCTTGTTCCTCCAACCTATTAAAATAAGATTGTAAGATGATCTGCTGGGAAAATATACTGCTTTGAGAGCCTGAAGTAGTTCAGTGCAATCTAAGTGCAATCTTTTCATGCTGGGAGGCACCTTTGCTTCCCTAAACCTTTTAGAGTCTCAGAGATCAAAAGCTGCTTCCTACTAATTTGGAGACACAGATACAAGGCTTTGCTGCATTTGAAGGTTCTGTTTCTTGCCTTCTGGGGATATAAAATTTTGCAATCAGTCTGTTGTTCAAATTCCTTTCCAGCTGTGTGGTCAGCACTCGGAATTAAAACCCAGAGACTATTGGTGCTCAGTGAGACATTTCCTTGTAGTGAGGTCAGCTCCCTCCAGAACAACTGGAGGTGGTCCCTGGTGGGACAGGATGGTTAGGCAGGCACACGCCATGGAGCTGATGCATTTTGGCAATTGCTGGTAACCAAGTTGAGCATGCGCTTGCTTCTACCATGATGTCCAGAAGAGTTATGTGCTCTCCCTTCTGAGTATTGGAATGTACGTGTGTGAGAGGATGGTTGGGTTTCCTTCATCCTGTTGCCTTTTTGCATGGATTGGTTTGATGCTTCCCGTACCCCCTCAGCCCTTGGGTTGCCCAATACCTCCCATTGTCTTTGTGCTTCCCTTTCAGATGTGGATGTTCTTCAAAGACTGGGCCTGTCAGGGAAAAGGCCATCGAGCGGATGGTCCTCCTCACGTGCAGTTCCTCAAGGAGTCATTCCTTTTAAATCAGGGGTCATCTTCACTCAGCGAGCACGGATTGAAGCGCCGCTCAGCACCATCCTTCCCACAGGCTCCAACACCAACCTGCTCCTGGTGCTGAGCCTCTGCTCCCACCGCATCAACAACGCTTTTCTATTTGCTGTCAAGAGCAAAAAGAGGAAACTGCAGCTGGGCATCCAGTTTGTGCCTGGGAAGATCATAGTTTATGTGGGCCACAAGCGCTCTGTATATTTTGATTACAATGTCCATGATGGCCAGTGGCACAATCTGGCCATCAACATCCGTGGCCAGACAGTCACTTTATTTACTTCTTGTGGGAAGAGCAGAGTACATGCGGATTTGCATTATAAAAAGGACGAGGCATTGGATCCACACGGATCTTTCCTCTTTGGGAAGATAAACCAGCACTCGGTGCAGTTTGAAGGAGCCATCTGCCAGTTTGATATTTATCCTTCCGCCAAGGCAGCTCATCATTACTGTAAATACCTGAAGAAACAGTGCAGGCAAGCAGATACCTACCGGCCAAACCTGCCCCCTCTCATCCCCCTCCTTCCCAGGGATCCCAATGCCTCCCCCAGTACCCCACGGCTTATGGAGCCCTCGTTGCAGGGTCTGAGAAACCTGACCACAGCTGCCCCATCCTTAGAGCTTGGCAGGGTCACTGCACCCCTCAAGGCTCAGGGTTCAGGTACAGCCATCGCATGGGTATCAACCCCACCACCACTGCCAAGACTGACAACCAAAGCCACAAAGGTCACAGTCACCCCATCTCCTGTTCCATCGAGTACTGAATCACAGCCACCCACTCGTTCTCTCCCTCGGGGCACGGTGACAACCATCAGGGTGTCCCGTCCCACTCCCAGCACATACATGGAGAAAACTTCCCTTCCCACTGCCAAAAAGGCCCCACCAACAAGCCAGAGCCCTGCCATGGCCAGAGGGAAGGAGTCCAAGCAAGAGACCAAAAAGAAGATCAACCAAAACCCAATCGTTGAGCCCTCTAAAGCACCCAGTACTGTAAAGCCAGTGAGGAGGGTGACTGATAACACAACCAGCAACACCCACTTTGTCACCCTAAGACAGAGCCCAAGCAGTGGGCCTGTTCCAAAGAAGCACGTGCCGTCCCCCACCAGGAAAGTGGTTCCTAGCAACATCCCTCTTGTGCACACCAAACCGCCCCTGGGGTCTGCCCGTCCCGTCTCCAGAGCCAGGGCACAGGCCTTCAACTTCACAACCCCTGCTGCCACTGACAGCTATCAAATCTTTGACCCCCTCGGACCCACCCCGTTTCCATTTTTACTGGGATATCCAGGAGAGAAAGGAGAGAGAGGACCTCAGGTAAGTTCAGGCTCTTGATGCTGACTATTCCCAGTTGCCACTCAGCTGAATAGTTGGTGCACCATAACCTACAAGGGTTACTATAAAGCTTTTAGCAGTGTGTGACAGCCCAGAATAGCAGCCAAGCACTGTTATAGTCCTGATTATCACAATTTTAGCGCATATGTTGCTGTAAACTTGAGTGCTCTGTGACGGTGAATGCTCCTTAAGTTTGTGATTAAAGGTACTGTTTCACATTAAATTTAAGAAAGGGGGAAAAAACAAATCCCCACCTTCCTTCCTAAGAGCTGCTACTTTAAATTTGATGGCTAAGCTGGGGCTCTGTTCCTCACCCCTGGTTTTTCTCAAGGCCAAGAGGGCAGAACTGCTGGTCACCTTCCGAAGAAAACCCAAATGCTCAGAAACACGCCACAGATTATCAATTACTTAACACTGGTTATTAATTCCTTATATACCGAAAATTCCCATTTCCAAAAGTGCCCCATTCCAGTAAATGCACGTACAGAGATTGCTCCAGGATTTATAGTTTTTGAAACAAACTCTCCTCTATTTTTCTGGTGTAAGTTAATTTCTCTTTATTATTTCTCAGAGCCTGCATTTAAAACGTGCAAAGAGCTTCCTTTATAACTTTAACTACTGCATTCCACACACAATAACCACTCTCAGGGTGTGTGTCTTGGCCATCACATATACACACATTTTGTAATGTTAAAAGCAGTCGAGCCACACTAATTATCTGCTAGCTGCCTTTTCTTTCAGTGCAAGAATGCAAGCAGGATCTTTAAACAGGCCAGCTTTTAGGAGGATTTGGTGTTCCAGCCCCATATTGTGTATATGTGGAGCTGTACATGTACAAGAAGTTTCTCCCAGACAGAGTCTTGGGTTGCCAAGTTCCAGCCTAGAGCAAATTATTACAGCTGACTTCTTAAATAGGGAGAGAAGGGTTTACAATGGAAATATTGAGTCTGGCTGAAGGAACACAATCAACAGCACTTGCGCGTGCAGATGGGCTGATGCCTTGCAAGTGACGCCTAAAGTGATAGCGGTTGTATTGCAAAGGCCCTGATGGGTGCTTGCCTTCAAGGTTTGCATTTCCTGCCGTCCCATGTCAGAGCAAAGTGATTTCTCTCCTTATCACTTGGATGGGGAGTCACCATCAGGTGTGTTTTGTTCTAAGGTTCCCACTTTGAGAAGTGAAGATGCTGCTCCGGGAAGGGGAATGCAGCACTGCACTTCTGCCTGATTTTACAGGCACATATCCCTGATGTAGACCTTGCGCTTGGAGTTTCGCTAAATCCCTGAGTAGACAGAATGAGGCTCAATGGTTTTTCCTTCTCTGTTTCATGGGCAGTCATTTCAGGCATGTTTCCAAGAGGAGAAATGAAGCAATTCTGAGCTTCTCCTAAAACACTGCTTACCTGTAAGGCCTAAATCTCATGGCCTGCTCTGACCTCAGTGAAATCTTGACCTTTCCCATCTTATTCCCCTGCAAGTGTCATGAGGGTGACAGAGCTCCGAGCCCCCATTTCTCCCTGCAATGTAAAGAGCTTATTATTGAACTGGAGTGGAAAATCCCTCTCAGCTTGTGAATCATAGCACAGAAACAGATTCAGGCTGTGGAGGGCTGAGGGGGGAGATGGCAGGATTTTTTCCATCCCGTCTGAGAACAACTGGAGTCCTGAACTGAGGGAAAGGAGAACATTTTGAGGCTCTGTCTGGCCTTTTCCTCTTTGACTGCTGGAAACACAGTCGGCACTTTGGGAGGGAAAGGTTATGGCTTGGCTGCATGCGGTGCTCCATAGCTCCTGTGACTCACTCGGAGATCTCTGTACCACATTGCATTGGATGTCTCTGACGTGGGAAGGGAAAGAGGAGAAAAGACTGGAATGGAGATGACACGTTGGGAAGCCAATAGAGCACTTCCATGGCCAGGCAAGCATGTTTCAGAGCAAGTGCTGATAAATGTTCTGTGCTTGAGTAATTACCTGGCGCCTGCCTCGTGCTGCTGGGCAGGCGTTTCTGATGAGGTCAGTGCAGCCCTTCCTGCTCTGCTGTGTGATATCACTGCCCAGCGCTTTCCCTGCATGGGGCTGGGAATGTCATTCATGGAGTCTGGTGCACGGGTGGAAGGATAAGATGATTAAATAGTTTTACTGCTTGTGTTGTCTGGTGCAAGGTCTCTGCAAGTGAAGTGTCACTCTGGGCAGAGAAGCATGTGTGGGAAATGGCCTTCTACCTGTTCAGCAGAGATTGGGACCACCTTGGCAATGATTAGGTATAAGGAAGCTCTGTACTGTAAGGGTGATGAGGCACTGGAATGCGTTGTCCAAAGAAGTGGAGAATGCTCCATCCCTAGTAGTGTTCAAGGCCAGGCTGGACAGAGCTTTGGGTGACATGGTCTAATGTGTGGTGTCCCTGCCCGTGGCAGGGGGATTGGAACTGGATGATCATAAGGTCCCTTCCAACCCAAACCATTCTATGATTCTGTATGCATCCGGCTTGTCACCTTCCACTTGAAGAAAAGGGGCCAGCTTTCATCCTGCTCATCCCAAAATCAGGATGTGAATGACAGTCGCAGTGCAAGGCAGTGATGACTCAGTGCGGTCACTGCAACTCTGGCTTTGTGAATGCCACCAAAATAACTGTGGTATAATTTTAGCTGTGCAGCAGGGCCCCATCCCCATAATTGAGGTGTCTGCATGGTTAGAGGAGTGCAAGCACTAAAAGGATCTGTTCACCTAGCAATAAAAGGCAGCACCCTCCGTGGATTAATCCTGCATGACCACCACAGCGCTGCGCAGCAAGAAACGGAGCCACTGCATCCCACATGCAACTGGTGGCAGTGCATTAATTCTTCAGGAATGTTGGGTTTGCTGGGCGGCTGGAGGAGGGGAAGGGATGCTCTTAAAAAAGGATTTCTTGGGAGCCATTAATAACCACAAGCATTTGGGATCTCAGCTCTGCATTTCTTCTGGAGAGGGGGGGAAATAGCACAAACCGCCCAAACATCATGCTCAGTCAGGAAGGCAGCACTGACTCAGCACTGGCAAACCTCCCTCTGGATTATCCCCATGGCTGCCCTCAGCACCTCGGCTGAGCCTTGCTTAAGTTCTCCTATGTGCAAGCACAGGGCCCTTCACTCAGCTTGCAGAGTGATGTGACCCCAGCACATGGCTCAATTTGGACACCCATAAAAGCAAAAGAGATATTGGAAACAGTATTTTGTTGCCAACACGTCAAGCTCTCAAGGCTGTGATGTGATGGGTGTTTGAGTCCTCTGGTGGGTAGGGTAGCATTTGCATGTCTACACCAGCAGCAGGTTTAATGGAGAGATTTAGGGGGCTGTCATCCTCACCCCAGCCATCAGCTCTGCCTGGGGGATGTCCATGCGCTGTGTCATACAGTAGAGCTGCAGCAAACCCGTTGCCCTTGGTGCAGATGGGGTCTACTGCATGGTCCACAGTGTGCCCCAAGTTGACCTTTCTCCTCCTACACAGTGAAGTTGTAATTCTACATCTTTTTGTCCCGTGTAAGCAGAAGAGCTCAAATACGTTGGCTATGAGAAGTGCCTGAGGGTTATTTTTAGAGGAAGAAAACCTCGGGCACTGAGTGGGCTGAGTTCACTTGGAGACAGTGGAAGCACTGAGTAACACAAGAGTGGGGATGGAAGGAACGTGTATCCGAGTCAGAAAAGACCCTGGGTGGAAGGACAAGCAACCTCCAGCGCTCCTCCACATACTGTGGTGCATAGTCAGGAGCCCTATGTTCAATCCCAGCCTGAGATAAGGTGGTATCCTGCAGGCAGCCTTCTTCCATCAGCAGATGTGTTTCTAAGTGCATGCCCAGTCTAGACTGCTCCATCTTCCACATGAGCAGTTTGTCTTCGTGCCCGGCTCCTTTCCTAGGGAAGCAATCCCTGCCAAATCAATCAGTGAATAGAGGAGAGAGAGAGAGAGGTGATTGGGAGAGCTGATAAAATATGAAGTGCTTATTTCCAGTCCTCCTTGTACCAGAAAAGGCTGCTCAAGCTGATAGTCTGTGATAAATGGGGGAACACACAATGTGTTCGAATGTCTCTTAATGAATGAGTCATATTAATAAAAAAAAAAGAGAATCACATGTTTTGTATAATTCATGGGAAAAGTTTCAGCCTCACTCACACAGTTGGATCACTGCTTTTTTGCTAATTTAACCAGAACTATCCCCAAAGGGAAATCATCTTGCAGGCAAAAGACTTAGGAAATCAAGAGCTCTATTTGAATAAAACCAAGTTGATTTTGAAGAGCAGTGGTTGAAAGGGTGATTGAGATAAATGTGCTGCAAAGGATGTAAGGATGTGTTGTGGAAACACACGCAGGTATTTTTGGAAGTGATAGAGTGTGAGATCCCTCTATTTTTTCACACCCCTTCAGACTTCTTTCCAAGGTCTGACATTGCTCAAGTCTGAAGTGCCTCCTGCAGAGATTGTTTCTGCAATGTCTCTATAGAAAAGCTGAGTTTATCAAGCTGGGATGCGACCACTGTGGTATGTACCGTGCTCCTGCTTTGCTCAGAACCGAGCTGTGGACAAGGATTTGTCTCTGATAGGTGTTGTGCAGCCCAGAATAAACATGCTTGTCTATTGCAGAACTCGTGTTACAAGACTGGCTTCCCACCAACACCTCTGCTCCTGCCAGAATTATGAGAGGTTTTTCTTTCTAGACTGGTTGAAACCCAGATGTGTCCGAATTTAGCATGATAAGCCTGCCTTGGGGAAGAAATAACCAAAATGTTGGATTTTTTCCTCCATAAAACCCTGCAGATTTGCTTTAGGCAGTATTTCAAGCTGGGTTTTAGTATTGGTCCTGTCTCCCTCTCTGCAGGATGGTAAGGTGAGGAAGGGCTGGTGTATCTTTTGAAGATGGGATCTTCTCTTCCCCTTCTCTTCTCCTGAAGGAGAGGATTTTCATTCTAGTGTAGCTGCTCAGTCCCTCCACGCTGGTGCTTTCCAGATGTACAAGGCTAAACAGTATTGTGGTAATGGCCTTGCATATGAAATCCCTTCATCTTCCTCTGGGAAGAAAACAAGGCAGGTTCTCTTATCTGCAGGGCTAACGTCACTGCTCAGAACTCAATGCCAACATGGGGAGAAGCTTTTGATGTGTTTTCTGAACTCCCTTCTGAGTTGGCTTTTACTACGTGCATTATCATCTGAGAAAGAATGTTCTTCCTTCAGTCCTTGTAGTGTTTTGAGCAGTGCAGAATGCTCACCCCTGAAACACAGCCTTGTGCAGGATAAAGGAGAACTGTACCATTAATAGGGGACAGAACATGGGAGGCAGAAGTACATAGGAGAGATCCTGAAGTATAGATGTGTCAGTCCATCAGCGTGCACTAGAATATGAGCTAAATTGTGACCTGGGTAATTTGCTCCTAGGGGAATGATAATGGGAATACTTTGCTATCTGAGCAATTTGATTCAT
The DNA here is from genome assembly GCA_025447955.1 of Psilopsiagon aurifrons. NCBI lineage: Eukaryota > Metazoa > Chordata > Aves > Psittaciformes > Psittacidae > Psilopsiagon > Psilopsiagon aurifrons. The sequence goes on from JAOEHY010038254.1 coordinate 21,494, forward strand.
TAGGCATTCAAAAGGAAGCGAGTCATTTCCCACATCAGCAGCACCAGTTCCTGCACTGACTATGCTTCCCAAGCCCTCTTGCAGCAGGTTCAGCCTTGCTCAGGTTGTGAGATCTAAAGGCACAAGCTCCTAGGAGCAGTGCTGCAGGCAGGGGGAAGTGTGAGGTGGGTCACAGTGTGGGAGAGGCAGAGATGTGAACTTGGCTGATCTCAGCAGCAAGAGGAAACAGTGAGATTTCTCCTGTCCTCAGGGCCCAATGCATTTCCCTTTCAGACAACTTAGCTTAATTTTCCATTTGCAATTTGAAGCTGCAAAAGAGAAGAAAAAGAGAGGTCCCTTTTGCGCCAGGAAGTTTCCCAGCAGCAGCTTAGAATAAATCCTATAATCATTTGGTGGGATCAGTCATCATTCCTAACGCTACTGTGGGAAACTGAGAAGGGTTAAACTTTTATGTGGCTGCTATTAGCTGCTTCACAGAGCTGTTCAGGCTGGTTAACAATTCAGCTGTTTGGCTGGAGAAGAGAGCGAGTGTCTGCTTCTGCCCTGTTTCTCCTTGATCTCTGATTTTGCTTTGTGTGATAACAGGGTGTGTGTGTTCTCTGCCATCAGTTTGCAGAACAGAGCAGGCAAGAGGCCAGAGAGGCAAGAACCAAAGTGCTAGGAGCAGTAGCTCACTGCAGGAGGCTGTCAGCTTTGCTGATCTTTTGAGGTGTTCATGCAATGGGAGGGCTGGAGAAGAAAAGTGCCAGGAAAAGGAAACCTTCCTGCCTGGCAGAGCACTTCCCACTGCTCCCTATGGAACTCCCTAAGGATGCTATTAAAGGTCCACACAAGCTCTCTGTGATCAGTTTAACTCTTCCTGCACCAAGGTGAAAGTGTAGATGTCTCTGGTGAGCATAGGGACTGCACAGGCATTACCTCCAGACAGACTCCTGACAGCTCACTGAGTGGTGGCTCGCTGATAGACATCTCTTACTCTCCATGTCTCAGAGCCTTGTGATGGAAGTGGGACCGCATCCATCATCTGTAAGTAGCTGGGCCCTGATCCAGTCTCATTCTTCTCTGGCTGCCTCTCCGGATGTGCATTTTTCTCCATGTGTGTTTCAGTATTGCTCTCCCCAGGCAAAGCCAGTTGTCTGACATGGGCTCGAGAACTTGAGTTGGATGATAGAGGCATGTGTAAGGGGCAGGAGAAATGAGCCACCGGGAAGGCACAGTACACGTCCCATCCAATCCAGCTACCCTGGAGCCACGTGAGAATGGAGAGGGTTGGAAGGGACTTTAAAAGCAGAAGGTGGTGTTGCAGTTGTCATGTTTCTCAGCTATGCAGGCACCCCAGTTCTCTTTCACCTTGGCTTGCTTCTGGTTTACGTATGTCACTCCTGTCGTATGCTGTTGCCGTAGTGTCTGGCACCTTTTAGCCACTCATCCCACAGTCACCTTATTCCTTTTGCTCTTTAGAAGAAGAATAAGAAAAGGCTGAAAGGCAAATTAAAACAAAGCAAAGCGATTGGGGACTCCTGAATTACGTACTGCTCTTTCTGTGCTGTTCCAGCTGCCTTTCCCTTAACTGTGCATTCCCACGCCATTGCAGGTATTAACTCTCTCCTTATTTTGGCTAGCTCCAGTTTATTGTGAGCAGTCTCTATCCTTTAGGAGTATTTTACTCAAGTGGCGAAGTACAATTGCAGCTGCTGTCAGCAGGAAGGTGGAAAATGTCACCTCGACTCTGGTACACAGGGAAGGCAGCACAGGCAGTGGTGTCTTCACTTTTACCTCTTCATTTAGGGTAAATGGGAATGGGTCTTGATGGAGAAGACATTAAGCCCTTGAATTCTACTTTGCCAAACCCTGTTACCTGTTGCTACATCAGTTGCATTGGATTCGTGTTTTGATAGTTATCTTCCTAACTAAAGGGAATTGAGGAACTAAAGGGATTTTATTAATAAAGCTTGGCTTCTGGAGCACAATTATACACAAGGCTTAAAACCCCACATAACCATGTGTCTATTTGCACAGCTGTATAATTGCATCATACATGGGGCCCTGAGCTGGCACAATGGCAGGTTACATGTTGTGTATATTGCTGAAGTGAGGGTCAGCTGTACCAACAAGGGTGTTACTACAAAGACCAGTAATACCGTGTTACCAGCAATAAGCACCTTGCAGAGGGGTCAGATGAAGTGAGTGAAGGCTATGGAGACTGGAAATCTCAGTGCAGGCTGCAGTGCTGGGTAGTAGCAGAGTGTGATACGGTGTTAGAGTCCATCCATGTGTTGTCTCAGCGTGGGACATCAGCTATTCTGTGCTGTGTAGCCTCTTACGCTTTAAGACAATCTTTTACTTATCACCTTTACTACAGATAAAGCTAACTACAGGAAACACGTGATTAATTTGATGTCCTGACAAAGCAGTATTGCAGACAGACGTACTTTGTTTATTCCTCCTCTGGCTTCTTTCTACGGTACCAAATCTGTCTGAATGACTTTGTTTGAAAGACTACTTTTATACTAATTAATTTGCTGCTTATGAGAATCACTGAATCACACAAGCTAATATGGTAATGGGAGGGTTGGTAATATTGAAGTTTATCCATTAGTTACCTCTGTGGTTCAGGCAAGTTTTCTCTGTTCAAAATCTTATCCTGGGCATGAGATTTAGGGTAGGGATCTCCAGGGGGTTTGTTACTCAATCACACACTTGATGAGTCCTGAAAACTGTGTTAGAGATCATGAACTTTCCATGCCTCCTCAGCACCAGTAACATGCTGCAGAGCTCAAACAGCTCTGCCTGCAGGCCTTCAGCAGAAGGCTCTGCTTGGGGTGATGGTGCATGTGGGGTCCTACAGTGCTGATCCCAGTGGGAAGGGAGTGTAACCAGAGCATGGTACCCACTCAGTGCAATGCACCCATCTTCCCCTGCTTGCCCCACAGCTGGAATGCTCAGGCTGCCTTCCACACATCCTTCAGCCTGCTGCTCTGGATCTGTCTCTCTCCTGGATGCAATGAAAGCTCATCTTTTATAACAAGCTACTTGGATATAAATCCTCTGGGAGATGCTTAATTAACAGTTATTCTTGTTAGACATGTTTGGCTTGCGGGAAAAGAAGCTTTGAGGAGTTATTAAGGGTTGCAAATGGCTTTCCAGAAAGCTGAATTCTCCACGCCATTGAAAAAATGAATAAATAAATGAACAAATCCGAACTCAATACATTACTGAGTATTTTTTCCTAACCTGTTTCACATCAGTGCACAGCTGGGTGCCTGATATCTCCACTTTCTTCTCACCCTCTGCCAAGAACCCCCACTACACTGACATGTATGAGTTGACCTGTTCTGTATTACATATTTAAGAATATCAAACACCAATTTTATTACATTTATCACATGCCACTTCAAAATACAAAGTGATGGGATGCAATTAAGTTGTAATTCATGTAGAAGCCTACAGTAGCAAGAGCTATACATGCTCAGCCAACACTCAATGTTCTTCCCTTGCCAAGGTGCTAACACTTTACTTCTGTGCTAGCACATAACATGAAACTCCAAAGCTGAGAGGCAGCTGTGTTACCCCTGTGTTGCAGCGTGGGTTCAGGAAGGTGGAAACACATTTGTGATCATGGGAATGTGGTCCACAGCAGAAAGATGTGAATGCTCTGTCTGTATAGAAATGCATGCTTCTGCAGATGTTACTGTGCGTGGGGTTTTACCCCTTTCTAGTAATAGTGTAAGTTGAAGAGAAATAGGAGCATCATCCTGTTATAGAGCTATCATTAAGTCCTATTTTTATTCCTGTAGGGCCCTCCAGGTCTGCCGGGCTTACCAGGACCACCTGGCAAGAGAGGTTCTCGGGTAAGTGATATTAAATTCCTATCCATTTGTACTTGAACCTGCGTGTCCTACTGTTCCAACAGCTGTTGTAAGTTCCTGTGGCTGAGTAAGGATTGCTTCAAGCCCTGCTGTTGAGGTCTGGCTTTCCTCTTTTCTCTCATTCCCTGCTCAAGGTTTTCAGGAGGCCACACTGGTGATTTGCAGCCTCCCTGAGCTAAGGTTTGGCATTGAAAAGGCTGGGGATGAATGTTTCCAAATGGATGTCAGAAGAATGAGCTCTGTCTGTCTCATTTTGTTTCCAGTATCCATTCCTTCTTGCAAACCTAGTGCTGAACATGAGCTTTGGCTGCTTTTTGTTCTGTCCTTCACTCTTCCCAGCTTCCTAAAGTGCTTGCTCTGAGGTCCTTCACCATCACTATGTCTTCGTTAGTGGGACCATGGTCTAGGACTTAGGACTCAACGCACAGGGAGGAGCTTTTGTGTTCCTCAGGCTGAAGCCTGCTCTCTGTCTCCTTTGCAAGGTCTAGAGCAAAACGTCATAGCTTTTCAACAAGATCCACTGCAAACGCCTCAATTTCTTCCTCCCCACGTTAACTTCTGAGGCAGATCTTTGAGCATTAAATGTTATTCTGAGGCCACATCTGGTGCTGAGTGCTGTAACTAGCTGTAAGAAAAGCTTTCTGCATTGACCTAGCTGCAAAAGTAGTCTTCCAAATCTGGGTAGCATGCCTGACCTGGATACAGTTAACTGTTGGCATCATATTCATGTTAGCATGGTGCTATCCCACAAGGTATGGTCATGGAGTCCATTTCCTAAGCACTGAACTGATGTGGGTCCAGAACCAAAGGATGCAAGTATCTGAGGCTAGAAGAAGGGAATATTTGGACCCAAGATCCAGGCAGCATCCTGGCCTGGCAGCAGTAGGAGATTTCCTCACGCATACTTGGCTAAAACTTAACCCCATGCAATGTCTTTAAAGAACTACCAAGAGGCTAAAAGCTAGAGGGCTGTGCATTATCAGAGGACACTTGTTGCAGTCCTGTGAGATCTTGCAGTAACCAGAAAAGACAAATGCACCTTCTCTCTACAACAATGAAAACCAAAAGCTCTGCAGGAGCTCCTTTAGCCTGGACATGGATACCAACAGACCCAAGCACTGATTTGGGCCGGAAGTATAAGGAAAATACCAAGCTCATGCGTTTTATAAACGGCATAATGGCAGTGTTCAAGGCCAGGCTGGAGGGGGCTTGGAGCAACCTGCTCCAGTGGGAGGTGGCCCTGCCCATGGCAGGGGTGGGAGCTGGAGGAGCTTTAAGGTCCCTTCCAACCCAAACCATTCTGTGATCAAAAAAGTCCTACAGTGAAACACCAGGAGACTGGTAGTGCATCTCTGATGTCTTCTGAGCTGCAATCACATCAACAAACTTGCCAGCTCTTAGCAAGTCCCCATTAAGGATGAAGGTTGTTCGTGCCTCACTCGTGAGAGTTGTTTGGTGTTGCACACTCCATCCTATATTTAAGATGATCTTCTAAAAGACAATAAGCAATAGAGCATTTTGGAGCTCAGGCCCTGCCAGAGGTGCTGAGAATCACCCTAGGAAAGAGTTCCCAGTTAGGAAGCGCTCAGCACAGCTGAGCCTGGCTTGGCTTGGACCTCTGCGAAGAGGCTGTGCTAATTTTGGGAAGGGGCCGAAGGGTCAACCTGTGAATGTCTGGCCTGGAGCACTGGAGACAGAACTGCTGTGTGCATCAGTTGTTTTGACTTTGCAACGTGTTTCTTCTAGTGTTTTATTTTCCTGTGGCTCTTTGGGCTTTAAGTGTTTCATTGCAGAGAAAAGCTGCCAGAAACTAAGACAGACTTAGGGGAATTCTTGCATCTTTTGCTTTCATTGTGTGTGAGGCGCTTGAAAATAGATGTGGAATGCTGCAGGGCTTATGTTCTACCTCTGCCCAGCCTGACCCTCAGACAGACCAGTTGCAGAGCTCTTACACCAGTCCATGGGTAACCCATGAGGTGTCCCGTGAGGCTCCAGCCCAAGACTGGAACTCCTGAGGGGAGGTGGATATTACATGTAACGTTGCAGTGCTGGATGTCAAGGGAAAGGATGGATTGTTTCTTGTCACCAACACAATGTATGACCTAAAGCATGAGGTGCAGCGGCTCTTGTAGCTTGCACAATTTCTACATTATTAATGCTTATATGATTAGTTGGCTCATGTGAAAATCTAGTAGCAGCGTCTGACTCCTGACCTTCTGTAGCTGTGAAGCCCATAAAGTTGCTCTGTTGCTGATGTAGTGCAAGATTTCCACTCCTTTGAATTCTGTACTGTCTCTGGCATGTTTCCCTTTCTCCCCTCATGCTGGTCAGGGCAAAACGAAAGCCCTGATGAGCTTCTGCTTTGAGGTTGGGGTCAGTGGCAGTTGGTAAGCAAAGCTTCCTGGTCTATGATTCTTCCTCTGTGTTTCCAGCAGATAAATAGGTAAACTAGCAGATCAATTAGACTTGCCTGTGGAGTCTGACTGTTGATCTTCCATGTAAGCAATGCCTCCTGGTTTGCAGTAACAAATGCCAGTCTTCGTATTAACATGAAAGAGCTTGTGTCCAGGACACATCTCCCATTCAAGTGCATTCCAAGGCAGTGGATAGTGCAGTCTTCTTGAAAATGACCATTTCTTGATTTTGAAAAGCCAGTCCCCAGTTTAGAAGAGTTGAATTAGTTTTACACTCAGGATCAGGGATCCGTGGAGTTGGATTCACACTATACCAATGCTCCTCTCCCTGCTACTAGGAAGGCAAAGGTATATAACAAAAGAAAACTGGGTGTTTCTTCTTATTGCCTAAGGACTACAAGGAGAAGGTGTAAATATGTTGCAATTCTGATGATGGGAAATGATGGCTAACGAGTTTCTCAGGAGCTCTGCAAACTTGTACAGATATTGCTGTATTGGCCATATGCTTTAAAGCAGGTTTCCTCTCCGTACCTGGCTAGGATTGTTTTCCGCTTTTATGTCTGTATTAAAGAATTTGAAGCATAAGCACAAGATCTGTCCACAGCACTTCTCCTCACGTAAATGTATCTGTGTGAGATCTGAGATGCATCTTGTAGGGAAGGGCAGTTTCAGCAGTGAAGGGTTTCCCCAGCTTTATGTGGCACGTAGCGGGACAGCTTTCCCATGGCTTTGTGTGTGAGCAGCGGCACTTGGGTACAAGCACAACAGTTCCACGTAAAGGGTGTGTGTTGCACTCCAACCCTCACTATTCTATGACTCTATGACCTTTGCATTGCTTCAAACATGAAGGTTGAATGGAGAGGCAGTGACAGAGGCTGGGTTTTGCTCGCGGAGCTGTGCTAACAAGCTCGACAAGGAACTGTCAGCAAAGAGCTCCCGATGGAGCAATAATTTCTGCACCAGTATGGCTTATCCCTGCCTCGCCCAGGACTCAGCTAGCTTCATTCCCATGCTGTCTGCATGAGGGGCTTCTGCCAGCACATCCATACTGATCACAAACTATGGCTCATTCCAGTGTAGTTAAACCAGCAAACTAATCTGTACAAAAGTGCTGTGAACCATCATACTTGGTCTTGAATGCTGCCTTCCAGATGAGCTCTATGGCAATCCTAGTTATCTGCTCCCCTTCTGCATGTAGGATACAGTGAGCTGGCACATGACAGACAGGAGTCTGGTGGTTGCCTTCACTCCCAGGACAGCAATAGTGGGAAAGCCAAAACACTTTAATTTAGGAAGCCAGGTCCCATTGGAAGCCGATCTCCATCTGTAACAGGTGACAAACTCAAGTATAAGGGATATGTTTTACTCATGTCCACACAACAGGTCAGAGGCAGAATTGGGAATAAAAAGCCTGGCATGCTGTAATTGCTCATATTTAACCTCTCTGATACAGTACAGAAGAAATCCAAATGGCCGGGTGAATAGAACATGGATGCTCTTCCTGACGGTTCGGGAATCTCTTACCATCCTCCTGTGAACCTTAGCAGCCTGAAAGATTGCAGGGTCCCGGTGTAACACATCCCTGTTACATTTGATCTGTGGTTGCAAAAAATCTCCCTTTCCTTCAAAATGCAGGGCTTCCCTCCTCAAACAAGCAAGAACTTCACTCAGTGCAGAGGCTCCCCGGTACCCTCATTCCGTGAGGAAGACTTTCCAATTTCTGAATAGAAGTGTTTGAAGAAACAGTTTGTTCGGCTTCGCTTCAAATATTTAGCTCGTTTTCTCCAGCAAGCCAGAGGTCAGAGTGGGATCTGTAGGTCAGGAGTAGAAAAAGCTGCATTACACAGTGAAACCCCAAGACATAGTGAGTTTTGAATGAGTCGTCATTGCTCTGACTGAAGCTTTCCAGCATTTAGAGGGAGTTTGGAGGATTTTTCCCCCCTCCTTGTGAGGGATGGGGGATGCTGTGCACAGTTACACTTTTGTTAATTCTTGGGGGCTGTGAACCATTACGCATAAAAGAGCTTCTGTGAGCAGGGTCCCATCTCCAGGCACGTCAGTGAGATGAACTGGGTGGCACAGTGCGGTTCTCAAGTAGCATCATTCACGTAGAAGACATTCCATGCAGATGGGAGCCCACTCCCTTCACTTGCAGAACACATTCAGGGATTGTTCTGGTCCCTATGCTGTCCCATGGTAAAATTTCCCATGGAATTTCTGGTGCAAGTCTGGAAAGATTTCAGATGCAAGCTGGCATTTGCAATAGATTGGGTTGTTTCAGCAGTTATAAGGGACCCAAAGCAGGTAGCTAAACAGGCACAGATGCAAACGGTAATACATGCTGTGGGATTTTGTTATTTAGTGGTGTCAGCATTGTCCCATCCTGTGAGTGGAAAAGAGGAATGAAATTAATGCATTGATGATAAATATATTTGGGAGAATCCTAATTTTTAAATAGGAATGGGAAATTGAATTTAATTCAGGATAGCATGGATAAAATATAGCACTCCAAAGCAATTAGCTTTTGAGTTGTTTCTCCATGAGAAGGCTATTTCTGGGACAACTAGTTGGAGATGGGTAGTTCTGGGTGCAGTAGAAGAGGAATGAACATTGGACTGGGTTTAATAAACCAAGGCAGGACAGCTTGAGTGCACAATGACTGTTACTGGGGCTTCCAGCTTGGTGCATGGATTAATGTATAAAGCCTGCCTGTTCAGATTTTGCATTGCTAACAGCTCCCGAGGCGGATGCTCTCCTGTACCTTTTGTTACTCAGCCCATCAAACTGTACTACGCTGCATCCTTCTCCTCTGCCAAGAATGTGGGTGTAATCACAGATTCGGGACTAACCATGTTGGAACACATCAAGATCAGTTCTTTCTCCCCTTCTTTAGGGCTGCTGCCAGACTACACCCTTTTCTCCCTATGCTATGGGAGCACTTTAAAACATCTAGCACAAGCCCCACACGGGGTTAAAGCCGTTTCTTGCCTGCCAGACGGGACTCTTCCCACTGTCACTTCATCAGCAGGATGTGGCCACTTCTTACTAGCATAAGACCACATTGGTCTTTAGGAACAGGATGGATCTCTGACCTTCCTTTGCACGGATTACACGCTATGAGTCTCATTGAATTCAGTGGTCAAGAGCCTGTATTTCATAATCATGTTTTGTCACTGGATACTAGGTTTAGATCTTCCCTATCCCCTCCTTTTGGTTAAAGTTCTTTATGATTTTCTTGCTGTGCTTTGGTTTAGCTCTGGAAGAACCTTCACCAGATTTTGCTGGAGGTGTGATTAGTCTCTTCTCAGGAGAACTGGCAGCTGAGCTTCCTATGTTCCAGGTTTCCTCCTGGAAACTCTCATTCTCGGCTAGGAGTCACACCAAACCATGCTGTTCCCTCCAGTCTGACACTGTTTTAAGCCTGCCCCAGGCTATGGTGGAGCATGGATTTCAACCAACTGCACTGAAATGGGCTTTGAGCCAAACTGCCTGACTCCAAAGTTGAGTAACAGCTGAATTCCCTCCTCAAATCCAGCAGCAATCTGGATTTATGAGCCCTGTTCAGAGCTACCTGGATTATTGCTTATGTGTAAGAGCTTTTTAGGAACTCATCTTTTATAGAGCCTTTACTTGTTCTGATTTCTACCACTTAATATTAATCTTCATACATATTTGAGATTTGAAAGACTTGGGTTGAAGAGTTTCTGCTACCATAAGCTCGTTGCATCAACTTAAGCAGCACATTAAGTCTGTGTTTCAGTGTCCCACCCAGTGGAGTGAAGAGATGATGCCATAGTTTGCTGGGAATATGGATTTAAGATTCTTGCTGCTCAGTTTCTGTGGCTACAGCAGCTCTATGGGTTTTCAAATGACAAGTTGATGCTCAAACACCTTCACTTTAAAGTTGTCTCAGTTTCACTGGAAATTCACAGCCAGGCTAATGTATCTGAGAATCTCAGGCTGAAAATGTGGATGGAACTGAAGAATGGGCCAATAAATGTATTTGGTTTCAGGCTGAAAATCTGAAGGAATTTAAGAATGGGACATAAAATTTATTTGGGTAAAAAAATGCCATTTGCAAAGTTCAGCCTCGGCCTTTTAATTGCTCTTACAGGAGACCAGCATGTGTTGGGAAATAGCACTGAGCATTCAACAACTGTCTATACCACAACATACAATAGCTACATAAAAAAAGACATTATTTTCTATTACAGTGCAGTAAAAATAAAACTGAATAGGCATCAATGCCCTGATGTTCTCCTAAAAGAGAGCAAGGGCACTGAACTTGGATGGCAGTCTCATGCAGTGATTTTCCTTGGAAATCAGACTCTGAAGGTTCTGGCCCCATCTATGCTGAAGTGATCACCTGAAATACTGCAGCTTAGTATCAGAGTGTCTTTTTATCCCCCTGACTGTACTCCTTGTAGCTAGAGGGTACATTAAAGTGCTCCTCGTGGTGGTGTAAAGCTCATACACGGTCTTGGCAGCACAGTAGCCCTTGGAACTGAATCTTCAGGTTGTTTCATCTCCCAGGAACGTGCTCGAGAGGACTTGGAGCTGTTATTACTTCTGCCTGAAAGGTTAACAGATCTTCCGTGCTGTATACAATCCTGGGATAAACTATCCTTAGCTGCTTATTCCAGATAACTCCTTAAATAGTCTTTGGAAAATACACAGGGTGGGTTTAAATACACTGTGAAAAGAGATACTGCTGTTTGTGACCTGAAGCAGATCCTCTGACAGCGTCATTAGCTTGTGAGACCTATGCAAAAAGCATGGGCTTAAATGGTTTAAAGGGACTGACTTCTGCTCCCCTGATTTCTGCTCTACTGTCCAGCAATCCATCCTCTTTCTAACCTCTAAAGGCAAAAGCCTGGTTGACTTGGAATGGAAACAAGTTCATCCCAAATAGCTGAGCACTTTCCCTGTAGTAAAATTCCTTCTGTTCTCTTCCATTTCAGCCAAAAAGAATAACACGCCATCACACCTCTGCTCCCTTCTTCCTCCCTCCATCTCTTTCTGCTGGGGTTCCTCACAGAGCTCTGACTCCCCTGACCTCAAGGTAGTTTCTATTAATGGTTGTTGTACATTTGGTGCACCCCAACCATGTCGTTGTCATGACACGTCTTGTGGTGACAGACACGCATCCAGTTCCATAGAGGTAGGTGGGAGCTGGCAGCCAGGTTGCACCGCTCCAGAGGCACTAGTGAGGGTCCCACTGTCTCTGGGCTGGGCCATGTACTGGGGATGCTCTGCTCTCTGGTCTTGTCACATCACCCACGACTTTCCGCAGCTCCTGGGACTAATACAGATGCCCATTGACTCCTCCTGACTCTGTTTCATGTCTGTTGTGTTTTTTAGGGTCCCCCAGGTCCCCATGGAAACCCTGGCTCACCTGGACCCCCCGGCCTGAAGGTAAGTATTGATTGGCTTAAGGTGATTTTGCCTTCTCATTTCAGTGGAGGAACTGTGGCTTTTCTTTGTCCCACTTGTACAAAGCAAGGAGCTGAAGCTGTTTTCCCCCTCTTCTCACACACAGGCCCTCAACAGTGCAGACAAAGCCTTTTCCTGTGCTTTTGAGACCCTGCTGTGTGCCTCAGTTCTTGGTTCTCCCTAATTTCCAAGGCTGCCTAATTAGGATCCTGCTTAAGCTATGCCTGTGCAAGGGAGCAAACTTCTATGGGGATGAGGGCAGTAGCATCCTTCCACTCCAGATCCTCACCAGGTCTGGGTTCCTTTGCTGCTCCATTCCTCTACTCTGGATTTTGCATCCTGCTCCTCCACCTTTGGGTCTGGACAGCAGTGGGGTGAGTGGCAGCACACTGCTTCTTCCACTGCCTTGCTCTTCCTGAAACTCCTTTGTCTCTCCTTCCCTCCCCAGGGTTGCTGGGACACCTGACCTCCATCAGTCCCCCCAGACTGATTCCGTTGCTTCCTTCTAGATACCCTTTTTGGTCCTTTCCTCCTGCATACACATTCCCTCCAGGGTGCTGAGGCTTCCTCCTCCCTTTGCATGAGACTTTGGCACAGATGTGGCTCCAGAGTTGAGCTAAGCCAATGTTCTGCAAAACTGTGCTCAGAAAGGCACTTTAATTCCCATCTTATCCCTGCATGTGAGGCATTGTGTTACCTAAAGACTGGGAAGTTCCTGGGAAGCTGGTTTGGATTGTTTTGATGTCCTTGTTGATGCAGAAACAGCTTACTAACACCAATCTGGGACTAAAGGATAGCTGAGTTTTGAAAGGCGATGCTTACTAGCAGTTTTCACCACCAAGGAAAGCTGTCTCAGTCAAATGTAAAGGTACAAGCAAGAGTCCTGTGCATGAAAAGATGGTCTTTTCATGATCTCATCAGTAGGCAGAAATGCTATGAGCACTATTGATGCTCTGGGAAAAAGATTCTGGAAACTTGGCATGCTGCCTCTGCGTGATTAAAAATTAGGCACTGGAGACATGCTGGTGAACAGCAGCTGGTTTAAATTCTACACTGTAGTTATATGGCCTGAAAAGTGAGGCTGTAAAAGCTCTACATTTTAGTGTTCTGCATTTATTATCCAGCAATGACTTCCAGATCGCACTTGTTGAGTTCTATAACTCAAATCAAAGTTCTTCTATCTAACTTCCAGACCTGCAAAGTCATCCTGGTCCAATCTATAGAGTCAAATGATGTTTCTACACTATAGGACTACTTCTAAAACACTTTTAGCCTAATGTCTGATCAGAAATCATCCTTTGGCTGTAAAGCTGTTTTCAGTTGGTCTCCTACTAGAAATAAAAACTTCCTGTAAGCATTTTCCCTCCATCTTGATGCGTGCTCTGGCAGCAGGAAGCCCTCAGAGGATGGATGGATGTAACAGTCTGCAGCAGAGATCTGGTGTCATCAGTCTGTGTGATATATTGTAGTTTGGCCAGACACCATTTGCAGGATCAGGGTGTTCTATATAATGTTTTGTCAAAAGGAGTATTAAGTTTGCAATGGGAGATGAGAGCTGCAGCTCAGAACAGGACTGGACATAACTTCACCTCTAGAAGAAAGAGCTTGGTAAGCCATGGTTGCAAGATCTTTGCATAAGAATCATGTTTTGGAAGGTGTGTATCAGATCCAAGAGTTTTGGTTTCCCTCCTTCCCTTCATTTCTCTGACAGCAGTCCCAGAACATGGACTTTGCACAGAAAAGGTTTTATTTCACTCTCTTAACATTTTTAATGCCTCAGCCCTTTACCCAGCCCACATCAGATATTATGGACTTTGAAAGCCTGACCTGGGCAACAGAACCTAGGAGCCCCAATTAGGACTTCTCTTGCTGAGAGCCTTCAAGTGGTTCTTGGACTTGATCTTCCCTAGATAGATAATACCACAGAAAAAACAAGCAATCCAAGAAAGGAAACTGGAGTTTCCCAGACAGATACAGCTTGGAAACAATGACTAACACCAAGGCATTGTCACTTAGGAAGTAACCCAGGAGCATAATTTTTATCAGCTGAATTAACAGAGCACTCATAAGGTCAGGCAGTACAAGGGATGTGATGTGGCATGGTAGAGATGTGTGTGTTTGTGCACATCTCTGGTCCCGTTGTGCTGGTGAGCACCACTGCTGTGTTATTGGGCTGCTATGATTCAGAATCTGTCCTGTGCAGGGTCCACCTTATTATTAATCTCTTGCACAGATTGTAGCTGATGAGTCAAATTCCTGCTTGGAATTCCTGCTTGAAGCTTGAGCTCCGAGTTGCACTGACTTCAGTGACATTGCACCCATGTGTGTCACCTGAGAATTTAGCCCTTTTCAGATCCACTCATAATGTGCAATTGCTTAAAGGGCTTCTTGCCACTATTTGAATTCTCTGTGTTGTCCTTGGCAGCTGCAGAAGTGCTATTGCATCTCATTAGCAAAGACTGATTATAGTAGATAACCTCTTAAATGGCTGTAGACATATGTGGGCTAGGGTTGTGGCTGCCTGTGTGACTTGTAAGCTGCTGGAAGGGGGGCAGGAGGGGTGTTGCTAACAAGTAAGTGCAGCACTGAGGATGCCCTAATAGAGTTTGGGATTGGGAGGAGGGTTAGCTGTCAGACAGGGTGTGTTTTTCAAAGCCATTACAAGAGCTGGGTTTGCATCTCTCATCTGGAGGCTTTTGGCATCAGGCATGAATATGGTTTGCTTAGTTAGCTGCTCTGGATGAACCTCTCTTGTTATAGCACTAGGAAAATCTGATTTTTCCTTTTAGTGAATGGTTTGGCTCCAAGACAGCTCATCAGTTTGGCTCACTGCTGTTTAAAATACTATTAGTGGGATTGCAAAGCTGAGGTGTTTAAATGATTCAGCTCCAGACTGCTCCCACTTAGGGAAAGAACACAAGAACACAATTTCTTCCTCTACAAGAAGCAATTTGCTCAGTCAGTTGGGATGGGAAAGAGAGAAGCTTGTGGGAAAGGTGCGGTGGCTTAGTGATGGACAAGGCTTGGGCTAATTCCCATGTTGTGGCTGCTGTGGAAGAAGAGTTGGGCAGTTAATCCACAATTGCAGCCCTCACATCCAAGCATCCATTCCCTCTGGCCCTGATGCCATCTTGCTGGTGAATCTTAGGGACATGTAAGAGGCTTGTATTCTTTTACATGGCTTAATGTCATTGCACTGAGCACCTGGCAGGATTTAGGGAGAGTGGTGGCTGTCTACCTGCTGCAGTAACTGAATACCCTGATCCTGGGGGCTGTTCCAATCAGTTCCGAGCGGTTGTAGCACCCACTGACACCTCTGAAGCTCAGAGTAGGAGAATTGCCCTGATAACAGCTGCACGCAAAGCAAGATTATCTGCATGACTTCATTTAGTGTTTGGAAACCAGGCAGCCTTCATTCAGAGCTTGTGCAGATGCATCTGCCTTGAATCAGCACTGCTCCCTACAGTCCGTAGCCAAGTAGTCTCGCTCCCTGTGAGCATTGCAGCTTGTGGTGCATGGTGGAAGAGGAGAAAGGGAGATTTACACTCTGTGCAAGGTGAGAACAACATGCTGAATGCAGTCTCAATGAGGCTCAGCTGGCTGAAACTAGACCTTTGTGCTGCTAATGAGAAATGCCAGCTAATAAATACTATTCTTCCTTTGTAGGGTCTCACCTTCCCTCCAATCACTTCACTTGACAGCCATTCATTAACCCTCACAGTTATCCTGTGCTGGGCAGTTAGTTTTGAATCCCGTGCTGCTGATGTGACACAGAGGGGTTACAACTTGTTCATGATCCCAGGGGTGTTACATAGCTAGTGGCTGATACCTGTGTCCAGGCTGTGCCAGGAGAGATGCTAGACAGACCTAAGCTGCTTAGTGTGGCAAACCTTACCCCTTTTCCCTGCCAAAAGAACCTGGCAGACTTCAAATCTCTTCTCGCTTTTCCCTACTTCTATCTCTCCCCCCGCTAGGTGCACTCATTACCTCTCATTTTAAGAGCTTGAACTGGGATTTTCAAAGGAATAGATGTTCAAACGCTGCTGGAATTCCAGCCTCTGTTCACGGGGAGATCACAGCCTTAAGCTGTGATTTCTCTCATCACAGTTGTTAAAAGGGAAAATCAAGAATACTGCCACTTAGGACAAAGTGTGCCTCTTGCCTCTGCCAGCCTGGAAGCCTCACAATTGCTCTGGCTGTTCACAGAGTCTAATTAGTGTAACTTTCTCTGCAGTTTCATCTGTTCCCCGCAGTTAAAAAAGCAACAGCATCTCGCAAGTTGTTAAGAAGGATGGTTTAGCCACAGTAATAGGCTTGGTAATTATTTTTGTGATGGTAGTTGCAGACAAGGAAGAAATCACAGCTGTCTACTCTAATGAGCATCAAAAGTCCTGACATTGCCTTCTTCCAGCTATCCTTTCTTTAGTCAATTTAATACTGTCAAATACTATTTAAAACTCAGTGCTTTAGCAGCAGCAGTAACTCGCCAAAACCACCTCGAGCAAAACAGCTATACCCAGGGACTTAATACATTTGGGATGTCAGAAAAAGAGATAAAACCAAATGTTTCTCTAAGTTGGAGGCTTGGAGGAGCAGAAGCACATCCGTGGGCTGGGTCCTTGGATTATGTTATTAATGTAAGCTTATCATTTCAGGGTCAGAAAGGTGATCCTGGGCTGTCACCTGGAAAAGCTCGCAATGGACAGAAGGTAAGATGCTGCACAGTCAGCAAAAGCATGGTGTGATTTAAGCCCTATGCATACACATGGAGGGGTCTGTGCTACAGCCACAAGCATCACAGCTACTCAAGTACACTTGGGACTGAAAATGGAGACTTAGATCCTGGATTCAGGACTAAAGAGAGGTAGCTGAGGTATTGACTACAATGCACTGAGGTGCCTGCTGCCACAGCTTCTTGTCTAAGTGCTTATCTATCTTAGTCACAACCTGCAGCCCAAACTTAAGTCCCTTCTGCTGCAAGAAAGTGGCTACTGAAGTATTTAAACCAGCCCATATGAGATGGAGCCAGCTCTGGGCATGCAGCTGCGGAAAGAGGCAATCCCAGTGTAATAAAAACCTTGAAGGCAAAGGAAAGGATGCTCATGCCAAGGAGCTGAGAGAACTGTGGTTTGCATTAGGTCACATACACAGCCCACAGCAGATCACCACTGGGAGAGCAGCCTTCCAAGCCATTCCATTGCCAACGAATGGTCCCTGCTGTTGACAACCAGGGGCCTTTCCACCAAGGTCTACTCGAATCAGCACAGAGCACACAGCTGGAAGCGTAGCTGGTTGCTGGATTTAGCAATTGCTAAGGATGAGAGTTCTGCTAATTCGTTTCAGTAAGTTACAGCTCCCATTTTTGCAGTTTCACAGCTGAGAAGTTTTTACTGAGGCAACAAGGCCTCACTGAAGTCTAAAAATGAATGGTAGAGTGATCATGGCACCACAGCATCCACTCAATTAGTTCCTTCAGTGATGTGCCTGCACAATACTTTGTAACTGACATCCAGGGCAAGAAGCCTGGTTCTCTTCCTTTCATCATAAGCCTTGCTATAAATGCACAGCTAATAGAAAGCATCAGCCATGAGGAACATGAGCCCTTCATCTGCAACCAGATGCGTCCTGTGAAGCACAGCAAGCCACAGAGATGCAAGATGGAGGGTGACGCTGGAAAACACTTGGAAGGCACAGTCTGAAGCGATGCTTTTAACTTAACAGCACGAGATGCCTTTTGAAATTCCCATTGCACTACATGGGAATGGCATCACATGGAAATCATCCACCAGCAGTCTGGAACTGTTTTCTCACAAACATGCTCAGTGCAAGAAAGGGAGAGATCCAGATCGCTTTTAGCTCATGTTAACAAGGCTTTTATTCCTGTTAGCAGTAATAGAAACAAGGAGTTTCCAGCAGGAGTTTGGAGTGGTGCCTAATTTTTGAGCTAGATCCTCCAAATGCTTATTTAGTAAGCAGGCACAGCAGAGTGTTAGACACTCTGAAGGGGGTTTTGATCCTAATCAGAGGAGGCTAAAATGGGCTCCTACAAATGGATTGGATGCTAGAGAGGTCTCACAGCACTGCACTTATCCATTCCCATGATGATTTGGAGATGCCAGCTGGGATGTCACTGAAGAAACCTCCCCACCAACAGCCTGCAAAGGTTCAATCTATGTCATATAGGCAGGTTAAATAACTATCCCATCATCTGCACTGGAGCTGTGGGCTGAGACAGTGCATTAGCTGAGTGTGAGCAAATCACAGGATTTGGCAGGACGTACCTGTTGTTCTTACTGCATTTAAAATATAATGTTTTCTTGCCTTGGTGGTTTAAATGTCTGTCAAAAGGAGAATAAAGGCAGTGACTGAATGAGATCACTGTTGGGGGGAGAACATCACTCATTCTGCTGGCAAAAAGCTGGACTCCAGCAGCAGCTACCATTAGCTAACTGGGGTCAAAAGAGCCAGCTAATAGAGATGTTGTTTAAACCTGTGCTTCTTATCCATCAGGTTTTGAAGCGTTGCAATTAGAATCAGAAATATCAATATTTGGTGCTACTGTCAGCAGATAATTTCAGTTACCATATGCTAGACGTAGGGAAAATGTTGCTGAAAAACTAATTCAACTAATTCCTGCAGGGAGACGTGGGCTTACCTGGTTTGACCGGGTTCCCTGGACCGCCTGGTAGAAAGGTAAGAGTATTCTTTACTAGTGAATTAGAGCAGTGTCTGCCAGTTTTCTTCTCCAACTCTGCCTAAAGGATGAAGTTAAGTCCTAGTGTCCAGCAAGACTCATGCCCATTCCACAGTTGTATAAACTGGAACGTAGCCTAAAGGTTGTGTCAGCAAGACTCTGAAATGGAATTCTGGATCCAGATATCTGCTTCTTCTTTGTATTCCATGTCCCACTGCACTGCATTGTCCCTCTGCACCACGACACTGGGTCTTCGTCAGCTAGCTGAATTTAGGTGTGCTTCAGCCAACATGATAACTAAACGGACCAGAGAGGTTGGATTCAGGACAGGTTTAGGTATTGCAAGGAAAGCTTGACTGTCTCTCTTGGTAAAGTTTATTTCAAACAGAATATCTGTATTCCTTCCTTCTATTTTGCTTGGAGACTAAGAGCACTAGCCAGATTTTACTCTATTTGCTTCCATATTGATCACTGAACATCATTAACATCACCAACAACTTACCTATGCCTTGGAAAGGTTATATAGAGGTAGATCACAAGATCCATCCCTGCCTTCATGTTGCAGCTGTGTGTGTGCCTGTATTCATGCATTCAAGTCTGCACTACAATACCTTTAGCAATCCCTAAGTGGATTATATATTAATATATATGATATATAATTATATATTAATAATACTACTTTTAGCTCATGTCTTTTCTATATCAAGGATATTTCAGTTGTCCTTCCTGTTCCAGCCTGTGTTGGTAGGTTGGTTTTTGGAAGCTGGTTCTGTTGCAGGTAGCTGGTAGTTGGGATCAGTGGACATGACTCCCCTTCCCAAAAAGCCAGCACTGGCATAGCTAAGCTGAACACTTCAAATTAGCATCTTGTTTCAATCACTTCATCACTCAATGGGCCATAGAAGCTCCTCAGGCCAATGAGCTGCACATGAACACCTACCCGAGGATGCTTTAAGCCTCTGGGGGAAGAAAGAAGGTGTGGAGGAGGCTGAAAGAAACCTTCCCTCTCCTTGATTGTTATATGCTTTATGTGGGAATCATATTACAAAGAATAGGGGCTGGGTTCATTTTTAAGCTCCCAAGGCTGGTCATGCTTGGGGTGCTGTGTGGAACTAGCAGCAGCAGAGAGATGAATTACTGATCTTTTGCTGTCACAAACAGATCTAACAAATTGGGTGCTAAGAATGGCATTTTCCTGCTGTGACAGCTCATAAACCAAAACCTTGTGGTTGTGATCAGCAAAACCCAACATCAGGAGTGCAAGGGCTCATAGTGGAAAAAGCGGAGAAGGAACAGGAGATTGAACAAACATTCCCCGAGTCCAGCACATGGCCTTTATATCTGATCTCAGCTCCCCAAGACAGGGCAAAGGAAGGGGTATGCTTCTGTTTCCTCAAGTAACGAGCAAGTTGGATGCTGAATCTTTTCCTTTGGTGCAGCTTAAAAAACCCCCCACCTCCCAGTAGCACTGCTCTGGCAGTGGCTTTGGCGTAACCTGGCTTTTATTAGCATACTGCATGAAGAAAAACTTTACAGCTGTTGGAGAAATGTTTGGAAAAATATCCCTTTTTTTTTTAATCTGGATTCCCTGCTGGCATTGTCCCAGTGAAAATAAGCTGGGCTGTTTGGCTGATGGTGGGCAACGCATCTTGGCTACCAGAGAACAGCAACGCCTTGGAAATGGACATCCCTCCTGCTCTCACCCCATGTGAAAAGAGCTTGAAGGGCTTTGATCTGAAAACGCCATGTAGGAACTTTGAAACAGGCAAAATATTTCACAAGGGGGAATAAAATACTTTTCCCACTAAATGAAACAACTGGCTCAGCAGCAGGAGCTGGAACCACAACCGAGCAGCAGATGCTTTTGGGGATAGTGCAGCTCACAGGGTAAATGCGGTCCTTTGCTGTATGTAGGATAGGAGAGTCTGACCTTGGGGTTTTGCCTGCACCCGTCTTAGGAGTATATAGAACTGCATTCAAACAGCAGATGTGATTCTCATCCTCTCTCCACAAAGAGCTGCTTTTGCATTTTGGGAATGGTGGTGGGACTTGGCTGTCCCCTTTGGTGTCTGTGGGCTTTGAGTTTTGGTTGGGGGCTGCAGACTGCTATTCCTTGCAGGTCAATCTCAGCAGAGCACTGTCATTGCTCCCAGCCTCAAACGCTCTGGAGGAGAGAAAGGGTTGTAGCAAAGCAGAGAATCATAGAAGACAGCAGCAGTAATGGAGAAAATAGCTTTGTTGAAGTCACTCAGAGGGTAGAGACAGCTGGGAATTGGTCAGTGCTCCAAAACACATCCTGTCAGGCAGATCTCATTCACTGGCCTCTTTACTCTTCACATTTCCTATCGAAGCGGAGCATAATCCTTTTTAGCTAGCAGAGAGTAGATTATAAATACCATCACAGATGAGTAAATCCTTCACTAGAGTGCAATTTCCTTTCTGAATCACAGCCTTTTGTGTCGAGCACCCTGTAATCATCAGGAAGTGTCTGGATAAAAGGGAAAATGCAGTTGTTTTCATACCCTCTGCCCTGTCATTTTAGTGCTATTTGAAGAGGATTTTTGCAGGTAAATACTTCCACGTTGCAGTCAGCTTTGCATTCACAAGCTTTTTAGTTTTCTCCTTACTATAATTAACCTGAGACAGAAATAATGGCAGGATACTATGAAGAAACACACATTCAAAGCTTCCCAGAACTCATGATAGATATATATAGTGTCTGTGTATATATATATATATACATAGTGTGTGTTTGTATATATATATGTATATGATGCAATAGGATTTAGTAGTAGAGTGCCTCCATATTTAACTTAAGTGCCATTTACTTACTATTCTAAAGATAGCAGTGCAGTGTTTGGTGCAGACTCCAGCTCAGAACATGCTGTGAGCATCTCCAGGGGCTATCATCTAGTCCCTGTCCTGCAGGATCCCAGTCAGAATAGAAGGATTTAGAGCAGCCAAGCTAGGAACCTATTTCTTATCAGTGGAGGGAGCAAACATTTCCAAGTGTTCGTGTCCATGGAAATAGGTGCTCCAGCTGTCTGGAGACAAAGGCAGTTCATGCTCCAAGCTGTGGCTGGAGGAGCTGGACAGAGGAAACCCCATGGGCTCTGTGTAAATCCTAGGGCACGTCTGGAGATGCTGAACCCAGGGCTGTTTCTGTTGGCAGCTCTCTCTGGAGGAGGTGAGCATGGGGCCAGAACAGATGCTTTCTGTCTGTACAACACCCTGCTGGTCCACGCTCCAGAGATGGATAATACCGGTATCGGGTGTGGGTCTGGGCCTTCACAACATGCCTTCACCTTCAGGCCAGACACCCAACCAGGGTGTAGCATCCTCCCTCCTTTCTGATGCTGAGCCCCTGTCAAGGAGCCAGGGAGAGAAAGGATCTCACGGAGCAGATTCCTGGGGAGGGGCAGGGAGTCCCGTCGGTTGGTCCTGCTCCAAGAGCTGCTGAAGCACTTCCAGTGGTTGAAATACAGAGAAAGGACCCTCAAGGTGGTTCACATAAGGGCCAGCCAGTAGCCAAATGGTCTTTCAGGTCAGCTGCCACCTCCTTAGGAGGTGCAGCTCAGTCAAAAGAGCAGACCATGATACATCAGCAAGGTCAAGCAGGAGAGATCTGGTGAAAAGGGAATCGACATTTTTCCAGGCCAGAATGTCTGAATTGTGATCGAAGAGGAATGCAAAGGGGAGTGGGTAACAGCAGGGATGGCTGAGAGCATCGCATCCCTCTGCCAGCGGAGGCTTAGGCTGCAGGTCTACACTAGCTCATGGGAAGGATAAAACAGGCATTAAGCAGAGGTGTGGACCTGGGAGCAGAAGCAGGCTTGGGTTCATCTGCGAGTGAAGCAAAAGGCCAAGCCCTCAGCCAGACCAGGGGTTGGTTATGACTTCCAGAGCAGAGGGAGGCTCCCCTGAGGGTCTCACAGACAGGCAATGTGGCTGTGAGCCCTGGCTGGGGACAGTGAGTAGCAGAGACTGAGTTACAGCAAGCAGTTGTAACCCACCCTGAAAGCATCTTGTTATTTCTACAAGGATTGTTTCTTGCTTATTATCTCTCACCGTTTGCTTCAAGTTTAATTTTCTGCCCTTTTTTGTTATAAATCCTGCTAGTCACCCAGCTCAACAGTAACTGAATTTCATCTTCTCATCTGCTCTGACTCCACTTGGGAAGGAGCCTGTTTTAAATAGCTGAAGCAAGATAATAAAGGAGAGGGGGGCAAAAAAATGTAGCTGAAGTGCCTGTCACTTGCAGGATTTACTCAGTGTTTGAAAAGAGCTCTAGGTAAATCCTGGAGAAAGCAAACTCTTCAAGTACATAGTGATCAGCCTGCGGCTGAACAGGCTGCCTTTGTCCTGAGGCAGGTTTAT
This sequence comes from Psilopsiagon aurifrons, assembly GCA_025447955.1. Lineage (NCBI taxonomy): Eukaryota > Metazoa > Chordata > Aves > Psittaciformes > Psittacidae > Psilopsiagon > Psilopsiagon aurifrons. The sequence continues at coordinate 44,281 of JAOEHY010038254.1, forward strand.
GGAAGACCTGTGAGAATGATTTGAAGCCTGCAGTGCTTGCCAACTAGCAAGTTGGACTAAGAAACTCTTTCTCATTAATCCAGCAGAGAGAGCAGGTGAAGCGACAGATGCTCACCATTTTAGGTAGCTTCATAACGAAGGGCTCTGGATTGTGTTGTACCTTGTAGTAATTAAATTAGAAAAGCTGGAAGCTAGACAAATCCAAGCTAGCAAATAAACCTGAAGTTTCCCATAATAGTAAAAGGTTATTTTGGTGTTTTCTATGGCATTTCAAGTCCTAAAGCAAAACTGAGTGCTCAAAAATGTGAGTGACTCATATTGTGTAGTCCCCAACTTGCCCTAAGCCAGCGTTTCAGCCTGTAGTTTCCTAATGGCTTTGCTAAAGGTGTAGGTTACAAATAGACTGATCTGAGTGGATACTGCTTAAAGTCTGTTCATGGAGCAAGTCCTTGAGTAACCACGAGGCCAGACCCCAGTGGGTGCAGGTTGCTGCTGCCAGCACACTGTTGCAGCACAGCCTTGGGAACACTGGCAGCGCAAAGCAGACAAAAGTGTGTGTGATGGTGTAGTGCTGTCCCACATCTAAAACTCCGCTTCTCCTTAGAACTGCAAAAGAAACTTCAAACCAAAACCTGCCGAAATTCAAACCAAAACCAATTATTTTATTATTATTTATTTTTTTCCTTCTTCTTCATCTCTTCCCTCCCATTTCAACAGGGATACAAAGGCTACCCTGGACCGCCAGGTCACCCCGGAGACCAGGTGAGTCTTCCCCCTTTCCAACACTGAATCTTTAGAGAGTGGGATGGATTTGCTGACTCTGATGCTAGTTTGGATGCTGTACAGCCTGCTCAGTGTAGCCAGCCAGCTCCTTCCCAGGGTAACGCAGTACACACAGGGATGTGCAGTGAACTCCAGCTGTACATATACACTGACCAAGCACCTCCAGGTTGGGAGGAGACTACCTTGGAGTTTCTATTTGATTTCTCTTTTTCATTGCTCAACCCATACTAAGTGTACGTGGTGAAAGAAACACTAGCTCCCTACTCCCCCTTTATGTTTCCTTTTACATTAACTTCACCTGGAGTTTACTAACCGCATCATATTAAGTGCTAGCATGTAATTCCCCTCCCAAAGCCCATTCCTGTTCTCCCCTTTTCTCCCCCCCCTCTTTATTTGGTTAAGGCTGATGTTTGCAGTTCAGGAAGAAAAAAAAGGCAATGAATAGTAGGCCCTGTTAGCCGTGATGTTAAAGGATATTATACATGAATCCATTTAGTTTAGAAGAATTTTGGCAGTGCTTCCACCCCAGTAAAACGGTTCCATATGCCAGATATAGATGCAGCCTTACACCTTCTCTTAGCCTCCTTGTTTCAAACTATCTGCTGCTTTCACAGCAGATGGAGGGAGAAGGAGGAATAGCAACACTTGCTTAATGCATGGATCCTACTGACTTGGCTTCCGTGTGTTTCTCCCTCCTCATTTATTTATCCCACTGTTTACCCTTAGTATTTTCTTCCTCTCTGTAAGTTTGCAGCAGGTTATTCCATTCCATCCCCTTTTCCTCCCAGCTCAGAGAATAAAGGAGCTAAAAAGGCTTCCCAAGTGTGACACCCAACTTTCCTGATGTGCCTTTTCTTTTCTCTTCCCAAAGGGCGAACGAGGACCAGATGGAAGTCCAGGAGCCAAAGGTTATCCTGGCAGGCAGGTGCAGTAAATCTCATCGTGCTGTGCACCGACTAGGGATTTGGGTGTGCAGGTAGCTAAATGTGTGCCATGCTGAATACATGCCCCACTAAGGACAGTGCGGACCTCTGGAATATGCCTGAGTATTAGGCACAGTTTACATCTAATGTTGGAAAAAGTTAGGAACCTGGGACCGAAAAAGGCATATTACTGTAAGAAATTATTTAGATGAATTCTCATTGGTAAAATCCACTAGCAGAATCATATATATGCATGTATATAGAACTATGTGTGGACCATAAATACATACAAAGATCATATTTTCAGCTGCAAAAGAAAGATGATGAAAGAAAGCCAAACCTTTGTTTTCAAAGGAAAAATGGTGAAGATTGGACACTTCATTTCTTACTGATGTAAGATGCTGTGTAGTAGGAAGAAAACTAAGATGAAAGAATTGTAAGACCCTAAATGAAATCTGTTGCAGGGCAGAAGACCTGGCCCTGTAACACTCTACAGTGAAAAGAGTTTGTCCTGCTAATGGACGTATTAACGTTGGATTTAGCCGCACTAAGTCTATGCCAAGAGGCAGGCAGGTGTCAGAGACCCCAGGTAGTCTGTTATGAGTCTATCAGTCTTGTCATGAGTTCGTATGTGTGCAGGTTATTGGACTAAACATGATGTAGAGGCACAGAACATATCTACATCCCCGTGCCTTGGACTGTCAACAATGAGTGATCCATCTTAAACTGAAAATTAAGTGGATACCTTGCTTAGCAGGCTGGAAAGTGCAGGTGGTAGAACTGGATAAAGAGCTTTATGCACCTGTCTAAATGCTCCATTCATACTCTCAATTGCTCTTAGAGATTTGCATGCCAAAGAAGCCCCTAGGTGTGAAGGCGTGTTAGACGACCAATAAGAAGAGGTCCAAGCTATTTTGGACATACAAGGTTAATGAATGCAATTCACAGCAGCATTCTGCCCATCTGATAAGCAGGGTGAAATCTTTGCCTTTGGCATATGAAGAACAAAAGTGCTTTCTTAAAATGGGCTTTTTTGAGCCTATCTGAAATGTGTACCCAGCATTCGAGCTGTTTACTTTACTGAGATTTTACTACTTGTTACTCCTGTCAGCTCTGCTGGCTCTGCAGCAGTATGAGAAACGGAGCTTGGCTCTGCTGTGATTTGCACATCGGAGGCAGGACTGTGAACCTCACTCCCATGGCTGAAATCTTTGGCAATCATGCAAGAGCTAGGAAAGAGCACAACCTGACTTTCACATCCCAGGCTGTGTGCAGTGCTGCCAGCTAAAGAAAATAAGGACTTAGACTTTTCTTTTTCTCTTTTCCCTTCCAAAAAAGCCCAACAACATTTGGAACTAGAAAAAAATTGACCTGGAAACTTGCTAGAAGACAATAAACATGAAAATCCATTTTGCATTTATGGGATTTATTTCCACAGCTCTTTAAATGAGCAGCAATCGGCATAGAAGTAGAATAGGAATGTATTTTCAACTCTTTCCATAGCTGTTGATGCTGCGAAAGGTTAGAGATGGTGCAGTACCCACACTTTTAAGCAGTCTTCTAGGTTGAAGGAATTAAGGGAGGCGTTCTCACTGCACCAGGGTTTGCCTGTGTTCCCTAAACAGGTATTGAAATTCATTTGTGATTGTTATGCATGTGTTCAGTTAGGCAGGAAAACGAATCAAGGGCTGTTGGGTACAGAGCATCACTGTCCATTGCATCTCAAGTGTAACACAAGCTCTGTGCACCCTGCTGCATTAGCCTTTTTGATCAGAAATCTCTACTCCAGCCCCAGGGAAGGCTCACTATGTGCAGCAGGCTCAGGTTCTGCAGAGTCCTAGCTCCTCAACAATGGGAGATCTGTTATTTGTATGTTTTGTCCTTATTTTCTCCTTTGTTGCTATGCCTTGGACTCAGCACTGAAAGCAGAACCACGCAGGGATAGTGCTGGGGATTTGGCACTGCTCAATGGGTGAAGTTAAAGCTTGTCCACATTTGTCTTTGTTTTTTTTCCCCTTCTGTTCTAGGGTTTACCTGGCCCCATAGGGGAAGCTGGCCCAAAAGGCAGTCGGGTAAGCAGCCTTTCATTGTTTTTTCCTACTTGTTTTTACCAAAGGCTTCTCAAGAAATCTTATGCTGAATTTTGCAATCCTGAAACTATTTGGTTTTATTTGTTGGATTCTGAGGGTTTCAACCATGCATGGCTTGTTTATTGAACCAGTGCTCCACTTTTTATATTAAACATGGAATGCACCAAGATCAAAGTTCAATAATAGCGCTGATGAGACAAAGTCAGAGCTCACATTGCAGGAGAGCAAAGAATGGCATACAAATTCCTACCAAAGACCAAGGTCTGGCCTTCCTGCAAGCCCCATCTCCCAAAGGCCTCTTTAGTTTCAATAAGTGTGGTTCAGTGGTCTTTGACCAAGCTGAATATGGGCTCTTTTGGGTATAGTCCTGGGTTTAGGAGTGATTTATACCATTATGCCAAATAGCAAGCCAGCATCTTGAAGCCATGTGCAAATACAAACAGTATCTCTGTTCTGCCTGGTTTTGCTCATCAAATTTAATTGCTTGGAGGTTCATTCTCACTGCAGAGGGTTATTTTTATATATTTTTTACCACCGAAGGTTCTCATTAATCACATTTGTTCTTTTCCTGCAATTATCAATTCACAGTGAGATTCAGACCCAATGAAATCCTCCGTTTCTTTGAGGCGATGCTTTCTCTGTATGCAGTAAATTCAAGCAGCTGGCTTTCATCACTGGGAGAACTGCAAGGAATAAACAAATGCTGACCCTGTAGCTATTCCTGAGCTGGGAAGGGAGGTGGCATGTTCAGTGTCCTGAAGGAGAGAGGAAGATCTCAGAGTTGGAACTAGATGATCTTAAGGTCCTTTCCAACCCTAACTATCCTATGATAGCACAACTTGCTCACCTCACTTCTGCAAGTGATGTAGTTCTATGTCACTGGCTTAACCAGCACCTCATGTAATTATCATATGGTGGATGTGCAGAATGTGAGGCTTGAAAACTGTTTCCCACTTTGCATCTCTGAGTGCCGAGGACTGAAATATTCATAGCTGCTCAAGAAAGCCATTTCTCAGTTCAGTTGCAGTCAATCATATCTGTGTACTAAATGGGATATCAGTATTTTGTGCATTCAGAGAGCCAACTGTGGGCAGCTCTCCATCCGCTACCTCTCTTTTTTATCTCCTGCAGCAAGTAGTGCAGGAGTGATGTTTTTTGGCTTGGGATTCAGGAGGCAAAGGCAGACAGCACCATTTTAATGCAGCCACAGTTTCCCAGCTAGGTATTATCCCTAAAAGAAGCATGACCTAGAGGGAGTGGTGAAAAAGTTTGGTGGGGTTGACAGTAAGAGAAGTAGTGATGATGGAGGGAGAAAGATGAGAGAAAATCAGTGTTAACACTTGGCTCCTGTAACAGAGAGGTGCCACCGAGGGAGCTCCCTGCTGAAATTCACTTCCTTTTGATTCTGCCTGTTTGGCAGAAATTAGTCCTTTGCAAAGGACCAGCACACAAGGTAACTTTGTGCTAGCTGCTGAGCAGAGAGGCTTAAACACAAGGCTTCGATTGTTGAAGGGAAGGGAGATGTGGCCTTTGATGCAGCATGTCTTGTCTGAGCAGGATCCCAAGGCCACATACTTGAAAATGATGAGTGTGAAAGGAGCAGATTTTGTGTGAAACACATTGGTGCAAAGGAGGCTTCTTTGCAGTTGGGTGTCAGGGGGTCTGTATCTACAGGGTGAGCCTGAACAGGCACGTTCAGCCCCTCTCTGCCTAGACCTAGCTTTGGTGCTTGGGTTGACAAGAGTGTTTGCGCAAGGTCTTAGTGGTGCAGCAGAGGCTTGCATGGACAGGCTTTAGGCAGAGCTACTACTGATTTGCTCCTCTCTCAGCAACAGGGTGGTCAGCAGCTTTGAATGCCAGGAAGTGTTGATGTTTGCATACGAAAGAGCTGCAGTGTGCGACCACAGTGTGGTAGAGGACAAGCAGAAAGGGTTTGGTACAACAGGATGCTTCCACAACACAGTTGGGAATGAGTGCCCAAGGCAGGGAAAGAGCCATGAAAGGAGGTGTAGGCATGTGGATTACTTCCGCTTTCACTCTTGCTAACCTTGAACCAAGCTCCGTTCCCCCAGGTTCGCTTAGTGCCAGCCCAGGTAAGGTTTCTTCTTGCTGGCCTCTCCCTGCCTGGAGTCCTCATGATCCCTGGTGTGAGGGTATGTGCCCTTGGACTACATCGTGGAAGCCGGCACCATGCAGTCCATGGGCATATACACTTGCCTCAAGGTTTATTTCATCACGGCTGCCATTGACCAACGCTGGAGGATGCTCTGCTGTTCAGGGAAGACTGACTGGTTGCTGAGGGAGAAATGTATTTGACTGCTCGTTTCCTCTTTTCTTTAGGGATACATTGGTCTCCCAGGATTATTTGGGCTACCAGGGGCTGATGGAGAACGAGTGAGTATTTTGTGGAGAAAACCTTGCTTGAATAGAGTTCTTTGGATCCTGTTGTAACCTCTTCTATCCCTTGTTCTGGAGGAAGAGAGCAAGCATCCCTAATGTTTTCCCATGCCTTCTTTAGCCTGTTTCTACCCTTGCATGAAGACCTGTGTCCCTATACAATACTGACATTCAGCTCAGGAAAAAAATAGGCTTCAAACAGGGTCAACACACATCACTGTGGAGTAGAAAGGAGAGCTTTTCCTTTGCTTAATCCCCTGCCTTCCTCTCCCACCTCACTAGTTCATCTTAGTGGGATGGTGAGGGGATAAGGATATATGTGGAAATTCCCTGCTCCCACAGCAGTAACATCCCAGCCACAGCATCCCAGAATTTTGGCTGTCCAACTAGAGATGTCTGGAAAGAGCCTGGCTCTTGGAAGGGGCTTTCTGACAATGCTTTTCTTTCCAATTGCATCGAGTTGTGAAGCCAAGACTGGGGCCTGTGGACAGGCAGCTATGGCTGCTGTTCCCATGTGTCCTCCATTCCCTCCATCCTTTACATCATACCTCTCCCAAACCCACATGTTCAGAGCTTCGCAGGACCTCCCTTGGTTTTTTGCTCCTATATTTCCCCACTTGTCTGCCCCGTGCCCATCCAAGACCCCCTCTTCCCTACAAGAGCTCCTAAGGAAGGTCACTGTACAATGAAGACTGTTTTATTCCAGCTCTTTCTCCCTCCAATGGAAGCTCCAGAAACAAGCGATGTCCCGGGAGCATGTGGGAGTGAGCGTGTGTGTGTGCCTGCCTGGGAGGGGACTACTCTGCGCTCTAGAGCCTCTGATTTAATGCTTGTATAACTAAATAAGAAACATAAACACAAGTTCTCTGGCGAGTGCCTTCACGGTGGCCTTCAGTCACTTCCAGACCAGTAGCTTAATGACTGCTCCTGCTAAGCACAGCTCCAGCCTCCTGCCCTGGGTGTGGATGCTGCTTGCTTGTGTCCTCAGGGAGGGCTATAGCTAATGAGTGAAGGTTAATTGTCTTCTGCTTTCGCAGCTGACATTTTGATTCCTGAACAATGCCGCAGTCATTAGCCTGGTTTGCATTCCCCTTTCTCTTCTAGTTTTGGTTTGTATTGGTGGTTGCCTGTTTGCTTTCTCAACCAGACCTATTGTTTTTCTTCTCTGTGTGTTTTCCTTGCAGGGGATCCCTGGAGTTCCTGGGAAGAGGGGCAAGATGGGTAGGCCGGTAAAGTTTTTCCTCGTCTATTATGCAGACCTTGTTGAATGAAACTGGAAACAAAACATCTGGCTTTTGGCTGGGGCCTTTCATATCTTCTGATGGGAACTGAATGGGGAGATCAAACAAACCTTTCCATATCTATTTTATCAAGCAGGAAGAAACCTGAAGATACAAATGGTGTTCTCTTCCTTTCTGCACTCGGTTTTGTTCTTTTTTGCACTGTCTCCATGCTGTCTTAGATCTTACACTTCTCAGATTCTTTTCTGCAATATCTTGCCCTCTGTCCTCCCTCTGACCATCCTCTCCCATGAATTCACTTCTAATTCACCACTGTGACTGCAGCATCTCAGGTGCCTGTGCTTGCTCTATGCTCCATCACTCCCATCATGTTTGCTGCCTCTTTCCTGTCTCTCCCCAGCCCTTGTACCATCCTGGTTTGTATAATTCTAGTGCACTTTTGCACAGAAACCTTTTTGTCCTTGGTGCTGGTACAGAGGTAACGCAGCTACAGATCAGATGAAGTTTGCAGAGGAAGGAGACCAGATAGATTTGAGAGCTTGGCCAGGAGGAAGAGGTGTTTGCAAGTAGCACTGAATACAAGGGGAAAACTGAAAGCTGCATAGAAGAAGAAGGGGGTTTGTGCTGACTCTAGCAAAAAGCAAATTGAAAGCAGGTGGGAAAAGTACTGAAATGAGTAGAGGCAGTAGGCAAAGGACAGAAAGGAAAGCATTTCCCACAGCAGCCTTCTTCCAAGCAATTCTGTGTGTTGCTTTAGCAGAATGGTTTTTATTCCATGTCTCATTGCCTTTGCACCTTGTCCTTCATGTAGCTTGAATTTCCCTCGATCCCCTCACACCACTGCACTCACAGGCTCCTTGTCAGATGTCCACTCACCCACACGGGAAAAACCCAGTGCTTTTCCTTGTCACCCTCACACGCGAACTCCGGCTTTGTGCAGTCCCACGCTCACCGGTGTTCTCACAGTCAAAGTCATGGAAGCATCCCAACAGTGCCACGTTTATCACTCCTGGCTACTCCCGCCTCCTTGAGATGGAGGGGAGGTTGAGCAGATTCTTTTGGTGGTGGCTGGTGGAAATCTGTACCAGATCTGACAGCTCTGTAAAGCCCCTGGTTTCGCCAGAAACCTTTGTGATGAATAATTGCAGAGAGCCCATCAATGGGATGGTGACTCATTGACCAGAGTAAAACAAACAAAGCAACTGTCGTTAGGTGCAGGGTTTCTGCTCTCTGCCTTGTTTCTGCACAGAGCACGCTGGAGGCTCAAAGCATTCCAGCTGTTGTTTGGCTAGCGTTTGGAATCTTCCAGGCAAGAAGTTTTTGTTTGGAGGTCACTGTTACAAACAAGGGGCTCCCCTGAGATCAGCAAGGAATCTCTCAACCATGGAGGCATTTAGGCTGGGATCTAGAGAACAGATTAAATGGCTACATACCAGCACCTTTGTTCTACCCAGCTCCTTCAGAGAGTTCTGGCTCCATCCCTGTTTCATGATATCAAGATTAATAAGGAATCTTGAATGGGCTGATGCTGATGATTTGTACTCTGAGCATGAACGAAAAGATTAAGTGACAATCCAGAGTTATTCAGGAAGTCACTGGGAGAATGGAGAGTAAGAACCATTCCCTGGTTCCTTTCCCAACGCTTATCTCCTGGCCTGCGCTGTCTCCCAGCTGGTTTGCAGTGTTAGTGAGCCTGCTGTGATTTGCTCCTGGTCTCTCTCATCCCACACCACTTGGTTTGCTGGCATGGCTACTGTTCCTGTGTTGTCATTGCAAAGGAGGGCTCCCGAAAGCTGCCATCCAAAGCTGGTAAATGTTCTGGAGAGTAGGGAGGGAATTGGTATCAAATATATTTCTCTACCTAGTTTTGCTTGGGATGAGAGATGGCAGCGGATTGAGTGCTCGGCAGAGGAAGAGCAGGGGGTTGGGGGAGTTTGCATGTGACACCATGGGCCTCCGAGAATGATGTAAGAGGGAATGATTAAAACAGAAGAACTGGACATGAGTCAGATCTTGAAACCCTTCCAGGGAAGTTAAGTTTTGCAGAGCTAGGAGGGCCATAGTGAATGTGTCGTGGAACCAGCTAACTCCGCCTCCTGCTCTGCTCTCCCTGCCGTGCATTTCTAACACTTGGGCCCTGCTGAACTCTGGTGGGCTACGTGGAGAGCTGTGATTAAAGTCCAATGCACTAGGGAGACTGAAATAACATGAGTCTGTATGCGCCTGGATCTGCTGCCTGGTTTAGACGTAGGCTGGAGATATGGAGCTGAAGAGGGAGGTCACTCAAGCCTTCAGTCTTGCCAATGTGGTGGCTGAAAAGAATGGCTTTTTATGGTGATTTCGCAGATTTTCAGGGTGTTTGGTTGAGTAGCTGGGGAAAATTAATAAATAAAAGGAGAATAAAAAAGGCCCCATTGCTGTGAGGGCAGCAGGGTTGCGGTCTGCATGGTGCTGGAGGAAAAGGAATGAGAGAAGCTGTTGTTACATGCTATACTGGCATGCAGAACCAGTGTTTGAATCCTAGTTGACCTTTAGAAAGGAGATGGACTACCACTGAAGGATGTGACCCACAGGAAGCTGTGCTATAGCTAGTGATCAGTCAAGAAGTGCAAAGCTGGAAGTGGTACAGTTTCCTTATGCTGTGGGAGATGAGTAGCTACAATCAATCAGAAATGACTGCACTGAAGATTATGTTGAACTTCAAAGAGAGTGTAATGCTTTCACAAGTTCTCAAGGCGTATTAGAGACAGACTCCAAGGCAAATTTTCAGGAAATACACATAAAGAGCTTTGAGCCATCTTTTTGTTCATCTTTGTTACAGATGTCTGCTTGTATCTCTTTTTCACGTAGAGTGTCAATACTGATACTGTGCTATCATGCCTGACACTTGGTTGAAATGAGTTTTATTGGTAGTATGATTTTAACAGAGACAGAAAGGAAGGAGAAAAGTTTGGTTCCAAGACGTACTTGGGTTTGTCTGAGGTCTACTCACAATTTAGCCAAAGACAGTCGAGGTTTCCTTACAGTTTCCTGAAAACCTGTTGGTGCTACTGGTCCCATGCCTGGAGCTCAGCTGGACCCTTGGAGCATCACATCAGAGCAAATACCTTGTGAAAGAAAAGCCATGGACAAAAGGATCCATCAGTTTGGGACTTTAGAGCTCATCCAGTTCCAGCCCCCGCCATTGGCAAGGACACCTTCCACCAGACTAAGCTGCTTATGTCTGTGATGATACATAGCCATGTCCCACCAGCTGCTGGGTGTGTGATGGGGGCTCCTGCCTCCTGTTACCCTTGGGCATGGGAGGATAGCACATCCCTACAGGCATCAGGCAGTGGTGAAGCACTGCTCTGAGGATGCAGCTTGACAGGTAGAGTCAATTACTACTGTGTTAACAGCAGGCCCAGAAGGAGGGTTTGTGCTCACATGTGTGGCCAGAAAAGCTGACACAGCCTGTGAGAATGGCTGGAGTGTGCAAGGCAAGGTGGGGAGATGCATCGCTTAGTGGCTGCTCAGGAGGGGGAAGGGGATGCGGGACCTGGTTTATCCCATGGCAACTTCAGAGAAGCAGCTTCTTGTCTGCATGCAAAAAAGGGAGAACACAATGAGCTCTCCATTGAGCTCAGTAGCTGCAACTTGGCATGTAAATAGCAAGGATTATACTGCTCAGGTGTCAAGGAAGAGATGTTATGAAGTGGCACGTGGATTTTGAGTATTAGGGATCAGTGTGTTGGCAAGTCCAGAAGTCTCCCTTCCCTCTGCCTGTCAGCCACAGCGTGGCGGCTGTTAGAGCCAGCAGTGATCTGGCAGCCACTCCAGCATAGCCTCAGTAGTTGCTGTGAGCATCAACACAGTGGCAAGCTGCCGAATCTGGCATCAGCTTCCCATGAGCTGACCACAGGCAGGGTCCCCTTTGCCAGCTCTCAGCTTGTAACACAGTGATGCTGTCTTGCCAGACTGTTTTTCATGTCTGCTGTCTTCTTCCACGTTGACTTACGAAGTTAACATCTTACCTCCTGCTTCAGGTCCTTTATCAGATGCTGTAAGTGCGTGTGATACCCTTGTGCTCCCCGTTGATATGGACATCGCATGAAAAGGCATTGCCTTGTAGGGGACACTAGAGAGCAAAAAGCAGGGTTGCATTTGGGTTAGGGAGGTTTTGTTTCACAGCTTCCTCCCACCTGTTGATATATGGCTAAGATAACTTAGTGGTGAAGGTAAGTGCATGGGGCTCTGCCAAGTTACACACTCTCCTCTGTTGTCCATGCAAACAATAGGGCCATGTATTGCCGTGTGTCTGGAAAGACTGGCATAACCACAAATTACTGGGAAAACAGATTTTGCTCCTCTCTGTAGGGAATAAGATCAGAAACAGCTCCTCTCTTCTTGCTCCAATCTTTTCTCTGCTTTGGACGCAGCTGGGGCTCTTCCTTGCACTTGGAGTTAACCGAGTGGGAGTCTCCTGCACCAGACAAGCTGAGATTTGGGAAACTGGTAACAGCATTTCAAAGTACCTCTTCTCTAACTAATAGTTTCCCAATAGTTATTGGAATACTAGTAACTAATAGTTATTATTAATGACTAATAGTTTCCAAACTCCAGTTGACTTGAGTGCGCTCCCTTGGCCTGCAAAAGGAGCAGCCCATATGGCTTTTCTCATAAGAAACAGGACATAGGCATACACACTAAGAGCTCTCACCTACCGAGTATCATGGCACACATGGGCCACCGAGGATCCGGCCATGTCTCTTTTGTCACTGAGATGTTGTTACTTTCCAAAGAAAAAGAAAAAAGAATGGAGTTGTTCTGCTCTTTGAATATTGAGAAATATCTTAAAGAAATATTGTAATTAAAATGGCAAAAATTCTGAGGAAGTAGGGATAAACTGCATTTCCACTTAGCTGGGTGCTAGTGCAGTGTGCTGGTCCATAAGGCATTTCTAAAGGTCTGAGAGAAATGGGAATGATTCTCTTTAACTGATCTTAGATGATGTTATCCATATACATCCTCAGAAAATTAATGTTTCTCTTCCACACAGCCTCTCAGCTCAGGCCTGATTCACCTGAGCACTTGGACTCATCCACCAAGTTGGATGAGTTGGACTTATTCCACACATACGGCATTCCTTCCCAGCTGGTGTCACAGTTAGGGCTCACCTGTAAGCTTTGTGCAGATAGAGGTGCACTTTCAGATGTGGCCAGGTAAAGTTAGTGGAGAAATGCACAGGCTGAGGACCTATTTGTTACAGGTACATCCCCAAGATGAGCTGCAGGAAGGAGCGCTGTAGGAGTTGAGGGACAGGACTTGGCTGAGTCCTCTGCCTTGTGCCAATATCCCAGCAGAGCACCAGAAAGTTTGGTTCTTTCTTTGGGAACTGCTTTATTTGAAAACATCAATAAAATATTATATTAATCATTCTGTTTGCATGAAAAATCAAGCAGAGGTTCTGAAAATTAATGTGAACCAAACTCCTCTGTTACGAGACAGCTTTAGCCCATGAATTGGGTTTTCCTGTTAGTCACCTAAGCTAATTCTTTGCTGTGATCATTCTTTATTAACCTAGATTTTTTAAATAGATTTGGTTTGAGCAATCAGTGACTTCTTTAATGCTGAAGTTGGACACCAGAACTGGGCACTGGTCTCTCCTCCCCTCTGGGCCTGGTTCATCACTCTGAAATGCGGGCGTGAGCCCAGAGCAAATGTCACCATCTCTTTTTGGCCTCAGTTGTGTTTCACACGTCTGGAGTTTCCCAAATCTCCATGGTGAGGTGCTTGCACGGTTACTTATCATTCTGATATCAGTGTATGTTCCTGTTCATGCTGACATCATCCACAGAACGTGGCAAGGTAGACAATATTAGCCCATATTTCATTGAAGAATGGGCAAAAAAAAAGTACTGAAAACTCAGGAAAAAGGGTTTGAAAGGTGCCAAAGCTCATAACTTCTGCTGAGAGAAAAGAAACAAACCCACAGATGGTTTATTTCCAAGACTGTCCCTACATGACTTGTGTTTCTCATTCAAAAACTCTTGAGAATTGAACCAAGGTCTCCTAAGAACAAGAGCATCTTTCTTCTCCCAGGGAAATGTTCATTGATAAATCAGATCAAAGCCCAAAAAAGATTCTCTTTAGATATTATAAGGGAAAAATAATGCAGCTATCACTTGTGAGTCTCAGAAATTTCCATCTTCAAAGCTGCTTAACTTTCTTAAATAGGAGGAAGCTTGATTTGGAAATCTTGGCCATAAATTACTAGGAGCAGTGGCAGATTCAGTGCTCTTCAGCATTAGGTACTGGGATCTTTGTCATCTGCACAATGTTAGAGCCCCAGAGATGGGGGAAGAAACCATTTACAAGCATAAAAGGAGCAAAGCAAATGGGCAAGAGTGTGGCAGGGCTGTCAGTTAACTTCAGGGGTGTTTGGCTGAAAAGGCTTTAAGGGACATTTGCCCACGTTCTGGTGGAATGGGGTGCCCTGGAGGGCTGTGCTCCCATGCCTGGAGCTATGCTTTAAAATGCAGTGAAGTCTTTATCCAAAGAGATGTGACCCAGAGCTGTGAAGTCTCTCAGGAAGAGAGAGCAAACCTCCCTTTTGGGTGACAAAGGAGCAGAGCCACCGTGGGACCATCAGTTGAGGATGGCATCTCTCTTCTTCACAGGGGTAGAAGCTGTCACCATCCCAGGTCTAGACTGAGCTGATGGCAAAGGCTCCTATAGAGCTGTGTGAATTGAGCAGGAACCAGGTCTGCCCAGCTCCCTTTGAGGTGACTCTTGCTGGTCTAGGAACCAGTGCTGGGCTCAGGCACCCCGCCTTGCCTTCAGCCCACCTGTGGAGGGGCTCACGTCTGCTCTCTGCACCAAGAATGCTCTCAGAGACGTAAGCTGCCAACATAAGCTACACTTGTTTATTTTACTCTCCTTCTTTTCCAGTGAATGCCTTCTCTCACCCTCAGACCCACTCCTCCACCACCACCTCTTTCTTTTGGTCTGAATTGTTTGACTTGCAATCTGCATCCCTAGGGAGAGTGCTGGGCAGTGATTCACCTGGCTGGAGCCAACTGGCAAGCAGAGTCTTTCACAGACAAGACAGGAGGGCTGGTTGGTTTGAGCAGCTCCACCTTCAGCCAACAGGAAAATAAAATCCTATTTTTGGAGAAGGATTCTGTTGGCCTGAGGACCTGCCAGGATTCCTCGGAGCAGTAGCTGCCAGACTTGCCTCCCTTACTCCATCAGGGAAAGTGTTTTAAACTGAATCAGATGTTGTATACACACAACACACCCACCCACATGTGCACACCTGAAAAGGCCTTTGGGGAGTGATGGATGTGGTGTTTCAGCGGGTTCTGCTTCCCTGAGGATGGTGGCTTCCAGGGACAGGAGAAAAGTGATGGTGTCTGCTCAGACCAGGAGCAGCCCTTTGGCTGACAACAGCAAGAAGGGGCAGGCCACTCTGTTTTAAGCAGAGGAAGAAAGGAAGGGGAGGTGCAGGGGGATGTAATCCCCTTATGCAGGAGGAGCCACTTCCAGTGCTTGACTAGGTCTGGGTGTTCTTATTTTGTGTGCGTCCTGGCACATGGAAGGATGCCCTTTGCAGGGAGTGTGTATGGAAAGGAGTTAAGGCAGTGCTATAGGATCTCAAAGATACAAATTTTGTTACTGGTTCAGCTTCAGACTTCTCAGTGTTACCTGGGATAAATCAGTTTGCATCTCTCCATCTCAGCTCCCTCTCTTAATAGTAGCTCCTCAGTTTCAACTGAGTGCAGGAGAGCACTGAAGCACCTCAATCTTGCTTAGTGCAGAGCATCTGCTTATGTGCTTTCTCTAACTCCTCTTTAAGCTTCATCTTGCTTCTTTCATTGAACTTCTCCTTCAGACAATGTGAAATCCATTCAGCTGAACCTTTCCCCCCACCTCCTCTCTGTATTTCCCAGCTGTGAGTTAGAGCCAAAAGCTTTGTCATACCTGACTTCAGCCACTGCAGAGCAGCACCCCAGTGGTTCTTGGCTAATATGATCTGTTAGTCAAGCATTTTCCTCTTAGCTCTGCTGCCATTTGCCATCCCTTCCCTATCCTGGTCCTTCTCTTCATGTCTTCTCCCTCCTACAGAACAGGCAGGATGCACGTCTCAGTAGGATTTCAGTAGGATGTTTTTCTTTGCCATCCCAATTCTTGTACAGAATTCCCAGGGAAAAACATCTGCACCTCCAAAATCAGTGGATTTTCTGTACCAAACCCCCTCTGCACTCACTTTGGTCATGTCAGGAGGCTCTGAATGTGCTGGGCTCTTTAATCTCTTTCACAAGTCTTCTGTAATATGCTGCCAATTGCAACCTGCCTGTCCACCAGCATCATAAAATGAGCTTCCTGCCCCATGTGTTCTCCCTCAGTTTGGGCTTCTCAGGCTGCTGGAGCAGTGCATAGGAGAGGAGGGGCAGTGCCATTTACAGGAAGGAAACAAATGGGATAACAAAGTCCACTTGTTTTGGTTGAATAGTGCTACTTTTGTTCCTGGGGAGCATCTCTGTCCTTTAGGCTCAAACAGAAGGGGAGAAGCACTGAAAAAAGAGCTTCTATAGACGTATGATGGCCAATCAGTTAGGACACTGTGGTCACTGGAATTAACATTGTGGTTTAAACTGCTACTGCTTACCCCATGGAAAGAAAGTGCTTTCTGTTTTTTTCGGGTCTTAGATGGTTGATTGCTTCCTGCTGTGCACTGGCTGTGTTGGGATAGCTTTCACAACCTGGTTTGGGTCTTTGGAGGTTGTATGGATGCTGGAATATCCTCCTTCATGCCATAGCCACCAGCCTTGATCTTATTTAGTGTGCACAAGACTGTTGTGCTGCCAAGCTCAGATCTTGAGCTAGGATGCCTGGGGTTAGTTAAATCAAAGCTGCTCTTTCCACTTGTCTCCTCCTCTGGGGTTTTTTGGTGCATTGGGCCACAAAGCGCCAAGGGACCACCCACAACCCCAGAGCTGGGGTGCTTGTGCCAACAGAGCACATGGTGTGTTAGGGGCAATCAGGTGTTGGCTATTATGAGGCTGAGTACTATTGCTGAGTGTTGCCTTGGGCCCTGGCTATTGGAGCAGTGAGGCCAGTCCTCCCTGTTCTGGGTTTTCTTCTCTGTTTCCACCCCTTTTCCACCCCATCTCGAGGATGGGCAGAAGCCCTGCATCTGCAGGGAGAGTCTCAGTGCGCTGTAAATGGGTTGTATTGATGAATCTCTTGCTTACTGGGTATCATTGGCCAAGTGACCCCAGATGCTCAGCTCTGTGCCTTCACTACACCGGAATAATCTGCTTTTTTAAGTACTTGGACATCTACCATTGGAAAGCCTGTGTAAAAGCTGTGGTTTTATTAACTCTGTTTCCAAGTGCCTCAGATCTCCTAAGCAGTGAGGTTAGTATGAGAAATTGAGATATAAAATGAGATTAGTGGGAAAGTTAAGAATTTCAATCGTTCCTTATCCGGACACTTTCATCCTGGCATGAGGAGAGTATTTTTTAATCACTTTGGAAGTGATTTAAACTGAATTTAGCAAATGCTTTTAGTCTGGAGCAAGCATTCCTCTAGATGATATTACGCTGCTGTAGCTATACCCATTTAATGGTACTATTCGAAGTAATAAAACCTTTTCACATTGGCAAGACCTCAGCTTGGCAGAAGACACCCCGGCAGCCCCAGGCTGCCCAATGGCATCCAAGGGTCACTCTGTGCCCAGTTCTGTCCTCTGAGAAAGGAAAGATGCAGCTGAAGGCTGTGATTGAAATCTGCAGCAGAGTAAGTACAGTATCAGTCTGTGCACGCTCATATTTTCCTTGGCAAGTTGTCTGACTGTAAACAGCAAAATATTCCAACACAGGCTTCTTTTTCCTTTCCTTGCCCAAGCAATAAGTTTTCCCTACACATTTCTGTCCTGGTCTTATTGCTTCAGCATGTAGCAGAGCTATTTTTCCCCTTTTTCTCATTAAAGAAAATTGTAGCCCCCCCTCTCCTTGCTACATTTGACGTCTTTGTCTCTAGATGGCAGAAGGCTCTTTCCAGCGGTTGCTTACCACAGCTTCTTGGCATGTTCACAGGCTTGAGGGATGTAGTGCCCAGCTGGAAAAAGGCAGACAACTTTCTCTTTTGCAGCGATGCCCATAAACTAGGAGTACTGAATCCAAGCAAGTAAGTGATAGCTTGTGTCTGTTCAGGAGTGTGTACTGAATGCTGCAGGGAGCTGCTGCAGAAGGGGTGAAATGTGGTTTTGCTTATCTTAAACAGGTCTTCCATTTGAACAAGTATCTTTTTACTCAGTTGGGTTGACCAAGAGTTGTAAACCCTCAAAGCTGAAGGGAGGTCTTGGGTGACATCTGACTGCAGAGCCTCCCAGTGTAGTTTTCCTGTTCTGTCTGCTGTGATTGTTTCAGTTTTCAGTGTTACTGATGGCTGTCAACACCAGAAGGTGCATTGCTGTTTGCTGTCTCGTTTTGCTTCCCTCAGGTTCACTTTTCCAAGGTAACCTGTGTTTGTAGTATCCAGTGGAGCAGGCAGGAAGCAAGAGCATCCTTCTGGCTCAGCAAGGACCATCCTCTCCCTGTCTGCCCCATCCCTGCCTCTTAAGCTCTTACCCAGCCCTGGTCGTGCTGCCCTTTGTTACCGGCAGTCCTAGTCCAAGTCAGAAGTAACATACCCATTAGCAGTTACAGCTTCTTGGTGTGTCTGTGGAGCACATCTTCTGCTGTAGCCTCACCTAAGCAATGCTGTTTACTCCCCAGGACTGCTCCACAGCAAGAAGAAGAGGAAGCAGGGATAATTGGAACTTTGCTTTACAAGTTCCCACTCTGAACTGAAGCACTAGGGCAGGTGCTCAGGTTGGGAAGGCTGTTATATGCAAATATACCCTTAGTTTTCCACTCCGGTGCCTATGGTCAGAATAGTGTGGAAAATAAAGCAAGGGTTTAGCCCTGGCTGAGTTCACCAAGTCTAGGAGAGAGCCTGGTCTTCGGCTCTGTGTGTGCTCTGTCCATGGGGAACTCCTCTAGCAGAAACAGCTCCCCTTTTGGCTCAGAGTCAAAAGTGGTGGATGCTGTGTCACGTTTTATCTCACTCCATCTTAAAGGCCATGCGAGAAAAGGAAGTGGAGAATCACAGCACTCTTACTCTGTGTCACAGCCTCCCCAAAGCAGCTCCCACTGCAGCTGAAGTTCAGAGTAGCCCTGAAGCTGCTGCTGTTCGAGCGGCCCTTGATAGCTCTTGGCAGTCTGCTTCCTGCCAGTCCTTTGCTGAATGAAGTTCAAACCCAGGGGGAAAATGAGTCCAGTCCATCTGAAACTCAACTGCTTCCTCCTTGGAACTGTCAGTGTAGTAACTAAGAGGGTTTGCTAAGCACAGAGGTGTTTGCTAAACCCCCCTGCTGAGCTCTTCCTAAGGGAGTCAATACAGCAGGACAGGAGAGAGCAAACCGCTGCATGGTTTGTAATAGGGAACTGGGGGGGTTTAGGGCCCTGGGCACAGGGTCTGTCCAAGGGCACAAGAGAGTATGTGTACACCACCATGCCCTGCTTCTGCCTCAGTACCTCCCCTCCTTTCTCTATAATTGTTTGAAGTCTTCCAGATTTGTACTGGATATAATGAGATAATGATGAAGTCTTTTGCAGTGACTTTTTCTTGTAGTAAACATGGTCTTTCACAGCTCCGGGGTGTGGACTGTAATGAGCTTGGAACTGTTTGTTCCTCTGGCAAGCTGAAAGGTTGTGAATGCATTGGAGTGAATTCACCAGGCATCTTTGATCAGCTCCATTAAGCATCTGCATAGGCTCCAGCAGAATGATTATGTTAGTCAACAGGATGAAATAACTCGGATAGACAATCCATTTTTGAGGATAGTCATTGCAGTGAGGTTTAGATTCTTCCAGAACATGAGCGATTTGGGAGTGACTTTTAAGGAAGTATTGATTTTTAAGGAAGGATCCTATTAATAGGGTATTTCTTCCTCAAAGAGGATAAAAAGCACTGTATCATTAAGCACAGCACTTCATCTTCCAGATGTGGGATTCACTTCATATGTATATAGACACAACTTAATCTTCAGGGCTGCATATTCCTTGTTGGGCATAATGAAGTGAACCAAAAGGACAGAAACACTGATTTCCACCCCTTCTCTCTGCTATGTACGCTCATGTTGCCTTTCTGTATGGCACTTCAAAAGCCTTGCTCACCATATGACATCTTCAACAGGCTGGACATTGCCTGCAAGACAAGGAATGAGCAAATCAGGTCCAGCAGCCTCCGCATTGGGTGCTTTTCATAGTTTGGCCAAGGAAATGGTCTTCCTGTCTCCTTGCTGACTCTTCCTCTCAAGGCTTCCATTAGTTCATGTGCAGCTCATGGCTGAGCCTTGTAAACAGTATTCCTGGTTACCCTTCATTGGCTCCAGGAGGGAGCAGTGAATCAGAGCTTTTGGCGCTGTAGAGCTTCTTGCTGAGTGGATGTGCTCGGGATGTGGAGCAAGAACAGTTTGGATTAGGCCAGGCAGACCCACGCTTCCTTGTGACCTGCTGGCTACCAAAGTGCTGCACTGAGCGCAGGGGGAGCAGTGTCTCAGCTGACAGGTTTTACACCAAGGTGCATCAATAACTAACACTCATATTTGCCTCTTTCCTCAGGGTTTTCCTGGTGATTTTGGGGAGCGAGGACCTCCAGGCATCGATGGAAACCCGGTAAGTTGATGGCTCTTCTATCATTTCAGTTGCTGTATTCTGCATCACACTAATTGGACTGGTCGAAGTCTACAAGCTTGTTGTCAGCTGGTCATTTTGGTTTTGACCCTCCTGAAGAATAAATGTACATGCCTGCCCTGCTCCAGCATGCTGTGAATTGCCATGTTCAACTCAACATCCTGTAACTGCCAGGTCATCACATTGCCTTTTGATTTCCATCCCCATCTATAGTCTTTCTCACACCTTGGTCTTGGCAGATGCTTCCTCGTCCTGAGGATATCACCAGAAGGAAAATCATGAGAGAAAAGGCAGGGATGTTGCTTCTGATGAGCAAGCAGTGGTTGGAGCTTGTTGTACCACAGGGGCTGACGCAAAGCCTGTGACAGCCACAGGAATCATATTGTTGACTAGTGTGCTTTGCATGAAGCTCTGTATGAATACAGCAGAGAGACATGGGCCAACAGGCAGAAGGTCATATTAGCGTAAGGTACCACAGATGGCAACTTGAGTGCACGTGAGCCCTCGGAGGAGCAGGCCATATACTCAATTGTGTAGAGGTCTGGGATATGTAGAGGCACACTCCTCTCCTTTCCTCTTTTGTGAGGTAGGGTAGCAAGCTGGTACCACTTGGTTTTGCATCTCTCCAGCCTGTAGAAGTAAGCTTCTAAAGTACTCCTAACTCAGCACCTTTTCACACTAATGAACCTTTTCTCATTAATGAATGTTAATACCAGTGTAGGAAGTGCCAGAGGCCCCATTCCAGTGTCTGGGAGCACTGAAAGACAGACACATAGCCCAGGCTTCTGCTGCCCTGCTCCCAGGCCTGCAGTGGGAGAAGTCTCCAGGCTCCGGCGTTCTTGGCTTCTCTTTGGTCTCCATCTGACCCCGCTGGCTTTCTAAAAATGGGATGTGTCTCCCGGGAATTGGGTCAGGATGGTCACAAGGACCGTTTAAGCAGCAGGATGCTGATAAAGTTTATTTTGCTCTGCTTTTGTAGCACTTAATACCAAACAGTTGGGTGTGCACTGTTTTCCATTACTCACAAAACACGCCCTTGTGGATTGCCAAAGTTCTCACTGTATTAATTATTCTAAGTTATTTTCTGACTGGCTTTATTGGTTCTCCCTCAATTAGCATGTGAGCAGAACTGATTCATCTTTCAGATTCCTGCTGCCTTGGTTATTCACACGTAATCCCAGCACTGCTCTTGGTGTTTGATGGGGTGATTTGTGTGAGGTAACAACACTTCGCCCGTGTCTTCAAGTTGCCATTCATCATACATACAAAGTAAAAGACAACTTCACAAGCAGCTCTGGTTGCCAGGCCAAGCCCAGGCACACTCCAGCCTTTGTGAGAATTGAGCATAAGAGTCACAAATGCAGTGAACTGAAAGAATGAGATTCCCAAGGAATACTTGTGCAGGATTTTTCCCATCCTCCTGTCGACTTCAGCCATGGGTCAGGGTAGAATCAGTGATCCCAAAGCAAACGTCTTTTTGGATTGCACTGCTATTTCCAGCCAGGAAGAGCAGAATCCTGGAGGTCAGAAAAAGGATTTTTTTTCCCCAAATAACTTGTTTTGTTTTCTTTCACATCTGCAAGTTGTCCAAGCCCCATTCAGAAGATGCACTCAGTGTTAGCTGCATGCCAGTTCCCAGAGCATCGGAGAAGAAGCAAACGTCCCTTCTGTTAATTCATCCAGAAGGATCGTTCCTTCTTTCATCTTATCAACGGCTTTTAAATATTAATGTGCCTTGGAGATTGTAGAATGAAACCAGACTGCTTCAGCTGCCTTAGAGGGAGGTTCACAGGGTCACAAGCGGAGTCACAGACACAGAGAAATGCCAGAAAGTCTGTTTTGTGGAGGATGGGTTTGCTAGGTGGGGTAATGCAGCTCAGTTATGGGCAGGCTGCCACAGGTCCTGGGCTGCCACATGCTCTGTTTGATCCACTGAGCACTCGCTGCTGCTGCTGTCGCATGGGGATGGCTGAAGCCAACTGTCTCTGATCTCCTTTCCATCCCCTCCAGACAGAGCAAAGGCTCTTCCAACCACAGGGACGTTTTTCTCTCCTACCAACTTGCTGAGAACTGTTGAGCCATCACATTCCACATCCCTGCTCCCGGAGCGCTTTAGCCACTCCAATTAGTCTCTTAATCACAGGAATTAGACATGGGAAAGGGCTGTTGATTCATCTCCTTGTCTCTTGTCCCAGTGCCCGGTTCATGCACTGAGAAAGGGAGAATAGAACCTTATTTCCCTCGCAGGTCAGGGACCAGCCTGTCATTACTGATAGCCAGGAAGGAGCACCTGCAAATCCTTCATTTCCCAGGCCAGGGAATGGCCCAAATTAAAGCTATTCCTGCCCACATCTCCCTGGGGAGTCCACCCCCTCCTTTTCCAAGAGGAAATCGTCTTGTGCGAGATGTGAGGCCGTGAGTTTCCACATTTCCCCTTTCTCTTGAGGAATACCCACCCGGCATAACTCAGAAATCCAGGCAGTCCCTCCTGCAACTGCTGGATCAGGAGCTGCCCATCCACCGTGTCTGCATCCCAGCCACCCTTGGAGCCTTATGGGAAACCCAGGCCATCGTGCAGCTCCCATGCTCAGTATTCCAGGGGGTATTCCCTCTCCTTGCTAAGCACAGTAATGCCAGGCCTCGACTTAAAGCTTGATGCCGACCTTATTACAGCAGCTCCAAGGACGCAGAAATCCCACCCATGAGGAACAATTGCTCCACAGATGTCCCAAGTATGCAGGAAAGGAACCGGCCGTAAAAAAAGCCATTTTAGGCTGGTTGAGATTATGAAATGCTTGATGTGTGCGCTTGCCCAACAGTCCTTTACTCTGCTTCCCATCAAATAAACACATGGAACCTTTCCCCAAGGAGGCTGAGCACGTTTGGTCACGTTATGTCCCCTTCTCTTTCATTCTTTCCCTAGGAAAAGCTTTCCATAAAAGGGGAGCTTTATTGCACTGAAGGGGGGACTCCACCAGATGTGCACCATAAACTGAGCTGCTCTGTCAAAGTGAGTAGGCAGCTTGATCCAGAGCAGGGATAGAGCTGTCTGAGCCAACAGGGAGTTCAGTGTTTCCCATGCACCTGCTTTGAGAGGCCCTGTTGGAGATGGGGGCATGTAAGAGCAGGTCCTTGCCCTGACAAGCACTGTCAGTGGAGCAAGGGAGACGTGGGGACAGGCTGAGCATCACATCCTTGATGAAGTATTGGGGACCTAAAGAGCTGACCTGTGTGGGTCTGACACAGCTTCCCTGCTGCGCATCACCTGGAAATGCCATCACGCACCTGCATGGCTTTGGAAAGCTGGAGCAGAGGGAGTTTGTGAAGCAGAGAACTCAAAGCAGCCCACAAACCTAGGTAGCAATCTGTCCTCGGAGCAGTGAGCTGGGAGGTGCTCTTCGAAAGCCTCTAGGAGGAGTTGCTGCTTTCCAAAATGCCCTGCTTGTGAGCAGTCTGTAAGAGATGGCAAACGGGCACAGAGCCCAAGATGAAATCTCTGCAGTCCCTCTCCTGCTGTCTGCAGTCTGATTACAAGTGATTCATCCTCTAAGTAAGTGCTGGGAGCTGCCCTCTGCAGGGACAGAGGTGTGAGCCACATCCCTGTGGACAAGCTGCAGCCCAAAGGCTAAGGGCTTTTCCTGAAGATCAAAGAAATGGCTGGTTGGTGGTCTGGGATGGATGAGGCAGAGTGCAGGGGATGCTGCTGGCTCCAACCTTAAACCAGTTCTTAGATACAGGAGACACAGCCTCAGAGCATCACACGTTCCAAACACATCTCCAGGACCCATCAGCCAGCACCAGAAGCTCTCCATACCCATCATACCTTCTTCCCAAACTATCCCATTTCATTTTCATCTGTATGAATTTTGCTGCTCTTTAACCACTCCCAAACCCCTTCACCTTCCCCAATGCTAACCAGCAGCTTTCCTTACCTTCCCACCTTAGCTTTGCTGCACCTTACCCTGGTCCCTCTCCCTGCCCACCTCACCTGGGGCAGGTTCCCTCCTGCTCCATGTAACGCTGCTTCTGTCTGTCCTGCTCCCGGGAGAAGCCAGCCCTGCATATAACTGCAGAGCAATAGCCAGCCCTGTGTGTGGAGGGGATGCGCTCGCTCAGAGGGAAGCTCTCCATCACTTTGGCTGGGGAAGGGGCTATAGGAGGGCATGGGAGGGATGGTCTTTTCCCTTCCCTCCAGCTCTGGGAGCACGGAGCTGCCTTTCCACCTGTACACAGTGTGTCCATAACCATGTCGATTTGTCTTTCCTTTTAGGGAGAATTGGGAGCCCCAGGTCCTCCTGGAGTCCTTGGACTCATTGTAAGTACAAAACCAAATGGAGATCTGGCTTCTCGGCCCTTTAACACTTTCAGCCTGCGTAACTGCGCACAGATTGTCTTCTTCTGTGGCAGGGCCGCAAACAGGAGGAGTGTTTGTAAGGAGAGGTTGCCTGGTGGACTGGGAGGTGAAGGAAAAGGAAACCTTTACTGTCAGTGCCCTTTTGATAACCTTTATCAGGGTATGTCTTAAAAGATGCAATATGCATTCTACACCAGGACCTATCCTTTTAAAACACAAGTCCCTAGGAGCAGTAACCTCAGGGAATCACAGCTCTTGCTCACTGAAGGGACCATGAGCAGGAAGGATCTGCCCTCTGGGTATACAAGGATGTTATGTGCACTCTCACCATCCCATCACTAATCCAGGTAATTATGTACACAGCCGAACTCCACCCTTCATTACAGCAGGAGATAAATGGCTGTAAGGGTATGTGGCAACTCCTCCCCTGGCAGCTGTGCTGGGGGTTAGTGAATGCCCATCTGAACACCTTGTGGTTTCCTTTTAGGTCTCAGTACTTGTTCTGAGTTATTTCTTTCCATGCATGAGAAGCGATAGGCTCTGTTAGTACTACAGCATTCTTTCAAGATGATTCCTCTTCAGCTAATCCATTGCACTGAATGGTTAAAAACCTTCCCCTTTTGCCTTTCCTTAGCTTAAATTATAGGTGTGTCTATGTCAGGCGGAATCACAGCCTCAATTGCCCTAACACTGCACAAACATAGAGCACAAAACCCAGGAATCTTAGACTCTATGAAGGGAAAGCTGAGAATACCATGACACAAGTATTCCCATCTTGCAGATGAGGCAGCTGGGCAAAGATGGTTTAAGGCTTCAGAATGTTTTTTGTGGAGCCAGGAATTAGGTTTGTATTTCCCTTTGTTAACGGAAATGAAAGTAGCTGCTTTAGACAGAACAGCAGAAAGGATGTGATGCTGGCATAGAGCGGTAAGAGGAAGATCGCTATTGCAAAGAATATGATTGAAGGTATTGTCCTAGACCGGGATTCAGCTCTATCACCGGGTTCCTGGAGTCTGCCACCTCCTCTGCCTTGATCGATTATGTTGGTCTCTATTGACACCTAAGTTTTTTGCTGGAAAAGGGCAAACCCAGCAGATCTCCTTTTGCTGCTGAGCCTGGTCTGGCTTAAACTTTAAATATGTCTTCTCCCTTCTCATCCATATGAAGGAACCATCATTCCTATTGGAAGCTTCTTCCTGGCTTTACTTTCAAGGCAAAGTCAGGCTTTTGCAGTGCTGTTTTCCCTTGCTGCAGCTCTAGCTATCAGCTGCTGTCATTCCCAGTTCTTATGCTGGTTCCACTCTGAGCAGCTAATAATTTCAAACAGAGATTCAGATCAGATTAAGATCTGAAACTGAATCAGGTCTTATACCCCAGGGTTATATGCAACTCCTGAACTCAGGATGCTGAAGCATCTCAAGTGGGATTGATCTAGCAGTGACCTCCTCCATCCCCCTGGGAAGAAGGGGGCACATCCATCCGGCCTCCTCCTCTCTGTGGGACAGCACCAGCCTCCTTCCCTGGGGTCTGCAGCATGGAGCTCACTCTATATGGCATCAGTAAAGTGTTTGCTGCAGACTCTATTCGGTCTCTTCCTTCCTTCCTCCCCATCTGCAGTCACCCCAAGGGACCGGCTGGGTCCCGGGCTACTCCAGCACTCTGCAAGTGTTTGGGTTTGCTGTTTGAGGGGCTCAGGAGCAGAATTAGATGTAGCTCAAAGCCTCTAATTAACCATGTGGGCAAAGCTTTAGGTAAACTCCTTCCCACAAGAAGCCTTTCTGCTGGAAGGTATGAAAAGAGCATCTGTTGAGGTGGCTGCAGCTCTCATTCAGCAGAGCCTCCCCTGTTTATTTACACACTGCAGGAGAGGCTGGAGCACCCTATCACTGACTCTCTTCATGGGCAGGAAGCAGCTAAAGCCTGTTTGAAAGCCACTGAAGGCTTTCTTTTGTATGTGCACATGCAGGTACACCAGCATCCACAGCTCCAGGGTCCTCCTGTGCTCCAGTTTCTCATATGAGTCCCAGGACGCAATGCTATCAGCAGAATGGCCACGCTAATGAGACACCTCTGTCCTTACCTCCTGTTCCTCTTCTCCCCATATCGCTTTTAGACATCAAACCTTGGCAGTGACCTGAATTTCTTGACCATTGCCTTTTTTGCTGTTTGAGTCTGTGTCCTGTTTAACACACCCTCAGATCCCATCCAGAGAACTTGAGAATCATACTCTAGAATCATAGAGTAGTTTGGGTTGGAAAGGACCTGAAGGTCATCCAGTTCCAACCCCCCTGCCATGGGCAGGGACACCTCCCACTAAACCATGCCACACAAAGCTATGTCCAACCCGGCCTTGAGCACCACCAGGGATGGAGCATTCACAGCTCCCCAGGGCAACTCATTCCAGTGCCTCACCACCCTCACAGTAAAGAACTTCCTCCTTATATCCAATCTAAAAATCTATCTCCGGTAGATTCTTCCTGAGAACAGGAATAACTTCCTCAAGAATAAATACGCCCCAGGATTGTCTCAAACCTGCTCAATGTTTTAATATTGCAGATAGTGAAAGAGGGAAATGAATCCATTCAAAAGCTAGGAAAAACATACCAAATCATGCCTCAGGTCCTACCACAGTCACACACTTCAAAGTGGCTTCTTAATTAATTTTCCATTATTTTGCCATTCATTTAGTAACCTGAATTCCTCATCTATTTAAGTGGATCCTGGGTTTGCAGTCGGACCACACTCCCCGACACCCATATCTCCTGTGGCCATGGGATGAGTTGATTATGGGGGACAGCTCACATCCCCGGTGGTTACTGCCAAGGGGATTTGGGATCTGTTCTTTGTGGTGAGAGCAGGATGTGAATAGGAGCCGCTGCTCTTCCACACATGCCTGTGAGGTGAATACCCTGTGCTGCTTTTACTTAGAGGCTGTCTACATGTTAAAAGCCTCTTGACTCATGCCAGGATACTGCTTCTGCTGAAGTCAGTGGTGCCATTCCTTCGGGATACTGAGAGATGGGAGTGGAATTTCTGAACATGTACTGTTGGGTTTTCACCTGATGACTCTGGTAATTCTCCTTCTCTTACCAGGGTGACATGGGCTCTGTTGGACCAATAGGCTATCCAGGACCAAAAGGCTTAAAGGTGAGAGAATACCTGAGCTGTGTGAGCTCTTATTCCTCCACAGCAGGGCTGAAGATTATCCTGCTTCTCCCTTTGGTAATGGTGACTGTCCATCCCATGAAGGGTGCTTAAAAGATCTATGATGAAGCAGCTCTGGGACCAGTCTGGCACTTGGCTTTAGGGCTGTGCCAGGCCAACGCTGTGTCTAAGTCACCAGCCCCATCAGGGACATCAG
This sequence comes from Psilopsiagon aurifrons, assembly GCA_025447955.1. Lineage (NCBI taxonomy): Eukaryota > Metazoa > Chordata > Aves > Psittaciformes > Psittacidae > Psilopsiagon > Psilopsiagon aurifrons. The sequence continues at coordinate 72,155 of JAOEHY010038254.1, forward strand.
TGTCATAGATCTGGGCAAGTCTTCACAGTGGCTCAGTCCCACTTTGAACCTTCTTTTGTTTCAGGGGCTGATGGGAAACCCTGGAGAACATGGACTGAAAGGTGATAAGGTGATCTGAATACTCCCTTAATTGCACTGTGTTTTAATTTTGCATGTGAAACCCCCTTTCTGGCTTCTCTTTCTTATTCAGCACCATGGCACTGGATCCATTCTGGCTGTCTCTTTGTGCCCATCTTCCCTCCTTCCCTTCTTTCTTGACACTCCAGTTTTGATGTTTCTTTTATGACATCTCCCCCATCCCCTTTTCCATGGAGTTCTTGTACAGATCAGATCCTCACTGGGGCTTCTATCTCCCACTGATCACAGTAACTGTAAGGTTATCTGGTGTTTCACTGGGCTTTCATGAGTTTATATTGGTTGCACGATAGGATGAGGAAGGGGGGCAAAGACCTAGCAGCACTGACAGTGGGTTTGCGTTAACGCATGTGATGTGGCAAAGCAGCACAGCTCACTGCATCAAGCAAACCAGCTGGATCCCCAGGAGCACTGTTCTGTGTCAGGTACCTCCGCTCCCATTCAGAGGCTCACCTCAGCTCAGCCGCCTGTCGAGAGGAAATTGCCTTATGCCAAACTGACATAAATCACTTTAAAAGAATAAGAAAGGAGAAGGGGCCTCAATTGCAGTGATTTATTGCTGCTGGCACAGAAATACACAGCTTGAGCTAAACCAGCATGAAGCTGTGTGTGGAAATGTCTCACTGTCATGAGAACCATCCTCCTACAGGTATTTGACTGGAGGATTTATTTAGTCTGAAGGAGTGAGAGGTGCAATCATTTATTGTTGGTCCTGATTGCTCAGGAGGGCAATGGAAAATGGCCATTAAGAGTATTCTCCTCCTCCTGTCTGGTGTTTTATTCTCTTGTTCGATGTTTGCTTTTAGAAGATGATTTAGCAGCCCAAAACTGCACACGGGGGAAGTAGTGTCAAGCCAGTTGATTCCATTCTGCTTCTATTATAGTAGCTCTTTCCATGGCTCTTGTGTCTGCAGTTTCCATTTCTCCCTTGCACTGCCTTTTCACTTGTGTAGAGAGGAAGAACAGGGCAACAGAAGGACTTTCTGTTTGAGAAGAAGCTTAAGACATTATAGCTTCCTGGATATCGGTCTCCATCACTTGACGCAGGTTACCCTATTTATCCTCAGTATTTCTCCAGCCACTGCTATCACAGTAACCAAATGGTTTGCAGCTCTCCTCAGAGTTATCCCTACAGTACTCCTATGTGCAGAATTATCCATCCTCCCCCAGTAATCCCTTGTCAGTCTTGCAGCCTGTCTCCTGAGCTGCAGGAAAACCTCGTTTCCCTCCCTAGCTACCTATCCCACTATATTTTCCTTGGACAGGACAGACTTCCTTCCTGGCTTTCATTACAGCCCCTTCCCCACCCAAGGCTGACAATTCATCCCTCCTACTCAAGCTTCCTCTGCCCCTAATGAGTTGACTTTAGTTTGAATATCCTGGGTGCTGTCAAACACTTGGATTGGACAAGCAGTGATTCCAGAGCCAGAGAGAGCTTCCAAACAGCTCGTGCATATCCTTTCCAGCAGTCCAACAGCCAAAGAGTGGGAAATACAAGGTAAAGGAAAATCAGGCCCACTGAGACATCGATGACCGCAAGTCTCACAAGCTCAGGTGAAGGCACAAGCTCTGGCACTGCTGGTTTTAGCCAAAGCATCGGAGTTTGCTGCACTTGATAGCGTGGGTATAGACAAAGTTCATCAGCTCTCTTTACATGTAGGGGAGAATTTGGCCTGAAATAACTTTGTGGCTTTCTCAGTTATTTGGTTTTCTGATTTGTTGGCCTTGCTGTTCAGCTGGTTGGCCCAGTTCATAATACAGCCCTTCTCCAGCTGATCAAAAGGCTTTTGCATTCATTTACTCATTCCCACATTTCCTTAGTGAATGGCACCTTTAAGCCTTTTTATTTTCTCTCATGCTGATTGGGGCATCGTGAGTAAAACCACTCATCCCTTCTTCCAGCTTGCTTACGTTTGTGTTTTAATTGTTTATGTTCTGGTACCGCTAAGGAATTTATGTATATATATATATATATGTGTGTGTATATATGTAGTATATGTAATATATCTGGTCTTCTTAATTGAAGTTGGTCTTAGAAATACCTGACTTAAGGAATCCTGCATATAGGAAAACAGGGGCAGGATTTCTGTGTTCACTTAATGTCTGGATGGGCTTGGGTCACAGGAAGGACCCTGCCCGGCACAGAGGGACTCACTTCTGTTGGAGCTTCCTTCTGTATTCTCTCACCAGTCATGTCACTGTTCGTTTCTGCTGTTATTGCTATTTTTAGGCTGAGACATCTTATTTAAAGGCTTTCGCTGGTCGCCTACTATTCTTTTTGTGTCCATTAGCTTTTGACTTCAGTATAACCCTTCATCATCTACTTCAGACAGAACTGTCTGACTGCTATGACCAGAAACACAAGCAGCCTCCCTGAATCTTGTATTTGTCCTCTATGTCTGTTGGTTTGAAAGTTTGCCTCTTGCCGTTCTTGAAACATTTCCAGACCACAGTTGTATGCAGTCTGCTCTGCAGAGAGCCTTATTCACAGCTTGGTCACCTCCCAAGTAAGAAAGATCTCTCTGCTTGATGTTGAAGATGCAATTACGGGAGTGAACTTAACTGACTAGTTGGGGATGATGGTCCAGTCATCGCGTACCAACCTTTTCACTGCACATTGGTGTGGCTCAAGCACACCCATCCCACTCTATGAATATATGAGCTATGAGGTCCCTGATCCCTTTATTTCAGACCTCCAAGCTGTTTTCCTGCAGTGTGTTCACCAGGAATGCTGCAGAAGAAAGGGCTGGCAGCACACTATGCAGAGCTGACGTACAGCACATAGAGCAGAAAGCTGTGTTGGAGCCCAGATGTCCTATTTACACCCCTGCTTGTGAACAGGGTTCAGAAATCAGCTGAAGACACACAGTTTTCCATAACGGTTGAACTGCCATCTGCCAACGGTCCAAGCACCTTCCCTGAGACATCTCTGACAGTCATGCAGTGTGTTGAACATGCAAGATAAATGAATCGAGGTACTAGTAAATCAAAATTCCAGCAGCAAATCAACACCTTATACCAGTGTTTTTCACTGATTTCTGGACTTGGTTATCTTATGTTGCCTTGTTCAGTATTCTACAAGGTGCAGCTCAGTTAATCCCAGGCATCACATAGTGGAAGCCAGGCAAGAACCAGAATGAGGGTCAACATCCCACTCCTCCTGCAGAAGTCACATCTAGCAGCTAGGGAAGCAAGTACAGAGCACACCAATGCAAGCCAGCCCCTTCTGCATCCCTCATACAAGCTCTTGGTACCACAGAATTTAAGGATGCTTCTTACAGCTTCAGTTTTCCCACAAAACTGGTTATCCTTCTGCTTTCTTGGAAGCAAGGAGAGGGTGCAGAGCGGGTTGCAAGTCCTCCTATAAGGAGGAGTGGAATTACTGCATAACTCTGAAATAAAGAGTGGTCTTGAGAAGGCAAAGTGACAACACAAAGGAAAGGTGAAGGTAGTGGAGGAAATCCAAGCTGCTTGTTCACATGAAGGTGTTTTATGAATGGGGACACCTGTAACTTGTGAAGGATGCAGCTCAGTGAAATACCTCTGATAGTTCCACAGTGTTTGCTCCTCTGAGCTGAAAATCTTGGGAAAGACATACCCAGAGTGAGAGGTTTTGCTCAGTGACCTCCTCTGCATCCTCCACACATCAAACCTCCCTTGCACTTGCAAATCTATCGCTTCCCTTGCAGCCCCCTTCTGCGTTATGTAGCGTGAAGAAGGGCCTCAGGGTCTCTGAAGCTGCATTTCTTTTTATAGGTGAAACATGAAACGGGCACCATCCCATGGGCAGAGCCTGTTTGTAATTTCAGATCACACATTCCTCCTCCTCCCCTTGGGCAAAGTCCTCGAAGCCCCTTTTCAGCCTTTTTTAACAATAAACATGCCTGACCTCTTTCCTCCTTGTTTTGCCCCTCGAATTAAGGGCACACAGACACCAAATCACGGTTTCAGATTTATTGTGCTCAAGGCAGGTGAGAGGGGATGCCCTGTCCTTTGGTTTAAGATGTTAATAACCATCACAGATGGATTGTTCATGTGCTATGATCACTCTGCTGTGCTATTGCAGTAGTGCAGATAAGAGATGTGTTTTGTCTTCCCTGTTTCCTTCTCACCTTCTCTAATGCCCATTTCTTGGAGTTGTTTGAAAACTCTTTCTTTGTCACATAGTCACCATCCCACTTTACTTAAAGGTCAGTGAGACAGGTTTATTCCTGCCTTTTGCTATGCTCAGGAAGCTCTTTCCCTATAGTAGTCCTTTCTTAATGTCCAAGTATTTATTCCAAGCAGTATTTCAATGGCCATTTCTATTTCTGGAGAGAAAACTGCTTAATAAAAGATAAATCCTTTTTTGACCCTTAATATAGGAGATAAAACCAAGGAGTTTTCAGAGCAAGGAAAGCTATTTTCCTGCTGTTCTTCTGGCAGGAGCCAGCATTAGAGTAGATTTCAGTGGTTTGAACCCTGGAGTAGGTAAAAGAGAAGATGAGAGAGACCTTGCAAAGGTTGGAAATGATCTGGGTCATACAGTAGGTTTTTTGCCATCTCTATTGTATGCAGTACTTGGGGTTCATCAGAACTGAAGCTGTGTAAATAGCTGATTGTTTCCATTTGGTTGCATTGCCAAAAAGGAGAAAAAAAGATAGATGGAAAATAGTTTAAATGAAGCAAAATGTTGGTTGTTTGATTCAAATTAAAATATTTTAGGTAACAAACCAAACGAGTAAAATTAATTTAACTTCTTTTTGGGGGGTTTCAGAGCAGCATTTTTGCTATAGAAAAGGTTTGTTTTGAAGCTGCTTTAGTAAAATGTTCTGGGAGCATTTACCAAAACACTTAGGCAAATTTAGTGTGAATCCATGAAATGTTTCCATCACTCAATCTGCATAGTTCCCCGTTAGTTTTCTTCTGCACAAGTTGTCTCCAAATAGCCTTTCCCAACTCAAGCCTTAACCATCCACAATTTCATTATCCCCTGCATGTTTCTGAGGTTGTGACAATTGTTTCAGCTCTCTGATAACAAGCGAGTGGGTTTTGCCTGAGTAGAAGTAGACTTTCTCTGCCATCTCCTTGTAGACTTTGGCTGTGTTGCAGGAGCCCATATGTCTGCCATGATACAGCTCTCTGCACTCATATTGCTTGTTCCCTTCCTGGGAAACTAAGTTTAGAGGCATGTGCTGTGCATGGCACAGAGTTCCTCCGAGTGATTTCTATTGGGTCTTGTTGTACCAAGTCTTTACAGTTATTCCTCCTTTGACTTCCCAAGAATAATTTTCCTTTCTTTGCCCCATCATTGACCCATCCTTTAATTAAATCACTAAGTAAATGATTTTGGTCAGGAGGTCATCTGGTCCAACAGCCTGCTCACAGCAGGGCTAAGAGGTGATGCAAGGAGGAAACCTTGGGGGATACTTCTGTTCTGTCCGGGGAGTCAGAATCTGTTACAGTGGTCCAAAGAGGGGAAAGAAAGGTGGCTTGATTAAGAAATATTGCCAGTGATGCTGCACCTAAAGATGGGATTCCGCTCCGCAGTGAACACCAGCCTCCTGGGGTATCTCAGCCTCGATATTGGCAGTAAGATGGAATTAAAGCATTGCTAGACGTTATTCATGTATTCTTTCAGAATAGGATTGATTTTTGATGCCAGCACAAGGATACATTCACTGGAACCCTGAGTATTGTTTTCTTTTCTATAGAGCCCTATGAGAGAAAAGGTTCATTCATTGAAAACTAAACCAGCTCTTCTGTTCAGCTGAATCTTAACACTTCACCACCTTCACTGTTGCTGTTAGCCACAGGAATTCAGTCTCTTCTTGCAGCTTCTATAGACACACAATGCTTGGAAATTTGTATTCTTCTCTCTCCTGCAGTTTCAGTTCTCACTTTGGAATCAATGTTGGAAATACATCGTTTGTTCAGGGTTGTTGTCAGAGTTAACATGATCTACAGTCTGCCAGCATTTCAGTTTTGTATGGAGCTGGCAATGAGACTTTTTGCTGTACAATGCACTGTTTAGCATCTACCTGGGCACTTTGGCCATTGCTGTTGCCCATTTTAACTCTCTGGTGATGTATATCCAGGGTGATCAGGGAGGAGCAGGTGTTCCAGGAGATATCGGCTTCCAAGGAGACAAGGTAATTGATTTTCTTTTCTCCATCATTGCCTTTCTTCCTTACGTAGTAGAATGTGTGGCCACCAGCTTTCTCAGCTCACCTTAAGCCATGAGGTGCTGGAACTAGCTGCATCCTGCTGTCAGGTCTCCCTGCCTGGATAGTTCTCATTTGGGGTACATTGTGCCTCTTAAAAATTCATGTCAGTATATAGATTTTGTTGTTATTCATAGTTAAAGTAGTTCTACTGGGGGCTGGAGATGGACAATATGTATGTTTGTGATGCTTCATTGTGTTCTGAATACCTATGTCTCCCTCAGGGCAGCCAGGGTTTGCCTGGGGTCCCTGGGGCACGAGGGAAAGCAGGCCCTCTGGTAAGTACCGTAGCATCCTCTGCTTCCTCATCTCCCTGTCTAAAGGTTCTGTGCCCAGCTGGAAAGGCAGCTTGGCAGAGGTGTGCTGTTCTCAGCGGGAAAGCCAAGAGCCAGCTCACTTTTCCCCATGTTTTCCTGATTTCTGCAGGGAAAAGTCGGTGACAAAGGTCCAGTCGGGTTTCCAGGACCACCTGGCCCTGAGGTATGTCCCATCACCTCTTCTTGCATGCTTTCCTTAGGTAACTTCTGCAGCATCCTTTCTTCAACAAGCCTCCATGATAACGCCTCTCTCCTACCTTTGCTTTGCCTCTGCAGCAGTAAATGTCTGCAGCTCCCCAAGGAGAATCGGCTCTCTGATAAACACACATGCGGCATCTGAGAGGCTGTTGGTGCCAATCTCCTCTCCACACAGGAGGTTTTTAGCTCTCGAGCTGTGTACAGACAGGCCCACAGAGGGTTTTGATTAGGAGGAATATGCATGGAGCTGTTGCTAATTCATACAGAAAGCAAGAGCCAAATGCTGCCTCCCACACGGGCACCCATCCCAACGCAGAGGGGCTGGCTGCCACTGCTGCTGCTCACCACACCTGAGCTCTGACACATTTACCAACCCCTGAGTGGTGTATCCATGGTCCTGCTTTCTGGCCCTTTTTGTTCTTCAGCTCCTTTTGCAGGGCAGAACAATCATTTATTGGGTCTTGCACCTCACTTTCCACCTATCCTCCTCTTTTCAGCTTAGGGCTTCACTTCTCTTCTGGGGTATGATGGTACATGAGTGGGGATGAGGTAGCCAGTTCCATCCAGATGGCTTCAAGACCCATTCTACACCTCACGTTTTCCTGGTTTTTTCCTTCCATTTCTTTTCGTAGATATTATGGAGGGATTTTTAAGTTCTCCCCTACAAAATACCAATTACAGTAGAAAAAGACTTCCTGCCCTTATAGGAAACACACCATAGTGATACTTTAAGTGCAGGACCAGCTTCCCCCAGCTTCATAAGCAACCAGACAACATCTTTACAGTGCTCAAGAGCCCTTTCCAGCACAACTGATGGTCTGTTTTCCCATCATCAGTGCTTTGGTATGTTGCTGGGTCTGGAAGGGCTCTCGGCTGAGTGCTGCCACTTAAGCAATCGTTCCTCTCTGTTGCCATTGGAAATAACCACAGATTCCTTTGTTTCCTTAGCAAAGGGCTGGTGGGTGGGAAGGAGCTGCTGCCTGGATGAAGGCAGCAGCTAATGAGTATGTCAGCACCTTTCCTAATCCCTCACCTGCTTCCCTTTGTCGCCGAGGCGTGCAGTTGGGTTCCTCAGAGCACTGAGATTATGCTCTGACTCGTAAAGATTAATTAAACCCCAAATTGCCAATTCAAGCTGTGTGATGACAGCAGGGCCCCCGCAGCCATAAATCTGCCAAGAAGATGGACCTAAAGGGAGCTGCTGGGAAAAGGCTGCTCTTGAATCAGACTGAGAGCGCTGCTCCCATTGTCTTGTTCCATTCCCTTTGGAAGCGGTGCTGTGGCCCACAGGCCCACACTGCATGTAATGAATGTCTCAGCCCTTGAGTTAAAACTCTTGCTGAAGGTGGCTGCTGAAGTCCATCCATGCACCCTGATCATATCTCCTTTTCTTCAGGGCTTCCCAGGTGACATTGGCCCACCAGGAGAAAACGGTCCTGAAGGCCTGAAGGTGAGTGGAGCAGAGATTGGAGCAATGTGTGGGGTGGGAAGCAGCCAGGGAAAACAAAGTAGTGGGAAAGGGGGGGAGAGAGAAAGCCCTGGAGGTTCCTAAAGATTGTCCCAGCCAGCATTTCAGCTTGGTCTGTTTGGCTTGAGGCCCCTCCAAGTGCAGGGTTTTCTTTTTCTGTAACAGAATTGACATTGGATGATGTCCCGTGGCTGTGAAAGAGACTTTCTCATTTTAATTGCCCTTCTGAGCCTGTGTTTCTATTTTTTGAGTATCTTTGCCTTTTTCTCAGGGAAAGCCAGGAGCACGAGGTTTACCTGGGCAGAGAGGACTGCCTGGACAGGAGGTAAGTGTCCTCAGACCAAAAAGCAGGTTGGATTTAAGGAATAATGTTGAATTTTGAAGATTAATGAGTGCTGAAATGTTGCCTGCAACTTGAAATCCTCCGGTGCCTCTGAACCTGGATGCAGATGCTTGCATTCAGCAGTCAGAGACTTGTGAAAGAAGAGCATCCCCTAAGCTGTGAGCTTTGCTTCCAGTCACTGGCATCTGCTGACCCTAAACTCTACATTAGCTTTTCATTTAAAGTCTGTTTCCCCCATACCCACCAGAATGGGTGTTAATGCCCTTTTCCCTGCACATCCCCTTGCACAGCCATGCCCTGAGCTGGCTTTTGCTTTCTGCTCCTTTTAAGTGTGTTTTATTCCAACTGAGACCTGCAGACTCCATGCAATATCCTTTTGTAAAGGGAGTACATAGATTAGAACTGCTCTTCTGCAAAGGTTCATGTACCCCAGCATCTCAGAGCTTGCAGCTTTCTTCTATCACTTCATTTGAAAACTTGAAGCTTCATTCCTGTTGTGGTCACTAAGGGACAAATGTCATTGATTTAATGGAGCTGCAAATACTTTATATATACTTTAAAGCCCGAGTCCCCTCTGTTTATCCTGTTGTAACCCCAGCGACTTCAATGTAGTTTCTTCTCCTTCAGGCCAGTGTAAGCTGTTTGTCCATTCATGAGAGATTGTGCAAATAATACTGAGTGCGCACATGGGCAGGAGCTCATTTTAACAGCACTAATAACTCTTAACTTCTTCTGGGAACTCTTTTGCTTGGTCCCTAAACGGGATTAATGCAGATTAGCTCATTTATTTGCACTGAAATGGGGGGGGGGGGGGGAAAATTC